>CM076569.1:611305193-611491477 GCA_034641835.2 Pinus albicaulis
CAGTCTGGTTGAACTTAAAGACCATAAGGAAATTATCAGAGTTGAAGAACAGTTGAGTTCACCAGAAATCCAAAAGAAGATTGCTGCTATCCAGAAAGAATTTGAAGATACATGTTGTTCAGAAGAGCCAAATGCCTTTTGGCACAGGAAGCAGCACAACATAGAATTGCCTTACAAGGAAGGATACACTGGCAGGCCTTGTAAGTCAAGAGCCATCCCTATGTCTGTCCATGACAGACAACACTGCCAGACAGAGATTGAACAACTTCTACAGAAGAAGTTGATCAGAGAATCCAGTAGCCCTTGGAACTGCTATGGATTCTACGTCAATAAAAGAAGTGAACAAGTCAGAGGAGTCCCACGCCTAGTGATTAACTATAAGCCTCTGAATAATGTGTTAGCAGATGATACTTATCCAATCCCTCACAAAGGAGATTTGATAAGAAGAATTTCAGGAGCCAAAGTGTTTTCAAAGTTTGATTTAAAGTCCGGTTTCTGGCAAGTTGCCATTGCAGAAGGAGATAGGTGGAAGACAGCATTCAGTGTCCCCCATGGACATTATGAATGGAATGTTATGCCTTTTGGACTGAAGCATGCTCCATCCAAATTCCAAAAGGTAATGGATTCAATCTTCAAACCTTATGCAGATTGGTTGTTTCGTACATTGATGATCTCGTCGATTTTTTCTAACCGAGTGACTACTTCGACATTTGAAGATCTTCATGAAGTTGGTCAGGTCAATGGTCTTGTCCTAAGCAAGTAAAGATGGAGTCGTGTAAAAGCAAAAATCAAGTTCTTAGACATGAGATTGAAAATGGTCAAATTTCTGCAAACATCACGCACCGGAGTTTGTCGATAAGTTCCTCGATGTCATTCTTGACAAAACCCACAGCAGAGGTTTTTTATTTGCCTCAACTATGAGCAATCTCTACCCAAATTGTGATCTTGATAGATCTCAGTGAACCGTGAGACTCGTAGAAAACCCTAAACCTTTGACCGACAAGCACACCCAAGCAGTCAGAGAAATAAAGTCCAAGGTAAGATTTTTGCCCATTCTACATGTTGCTGACGACAATGCCTATAAGATTGTTGAAACAGATGCCAGCAACATAGGTTGGGGAGGTGTGCTAAAGCAGAAGCCGGAGAAAGAGGACCCGAAAGAAAAAGAACAAGTTGTTCTCTTCGCCTCTGGAACCTGGAGCAAAGCAGAGGTAAACTACGCTCCTATTGAAAAGGAGGTTAAAGCAGCTTGGTACTGTTTGAGAAAATTTTCTGTTCATCTGGCAAATAAGTATTTTCTGCTCAGAACTGATGCTAAAGCTCTGGATAAAGTTTTATCAAAAGAAATCAAGAACCCTGAAGATGCGAAATTTGCAAGATGGCAAGCACTCTTTGCATATTTCAGCTTTGATGTTGAACATATAAGGGGTGTTGAAAACTGCATTCCAGACTTTTTAAGCAGAGAATACATCCAAGAGCAAGAACAAGTGAATGACGAGGAACAAGTGCAGTATCATTGTTTTGTCATTCTAACTGAGTGGAATCAGGCCAATAAAAGAGAAGAATTGAGATATATTGCAGATGATGAATCTTGGCCCGTGTATTTTGAGAAGTGGAGGCCAACCTGGATCCTCCGAAACACACAAGTGTTGGATGGAAATTTGCAGAGTCACACAGATCTACAACACTTGGTTCCGGGCAGGAAGGTGTACCCCAAAGGAAGCAGATGGATACATGATAAGATGTATTCACACAGCATGGCTGCCTCTCTTGAAGCTGAGAGATCTCTCTCAGAAGATTTCTGGGATTTGTACGTCATTGGTACTGGTGGCGGTGACAAATCAAAAGAGTTTTATAAAAACTATGTTATAAATAGAGTCAGTAAAATGGGTCCTTACAGATATGGAAATTTCACATCTTGGCCACAAGATGATCCTAAACTTATTTTCCCTGACACTATTTATAATTTTGCAGGTTATGAAAAACTGTGGTGGGATCTCCTTAATAGAGATGGACCTGAAGAGACCCATTACACAAGTTGAAGTTTGCACCAACCTCGATAAATGAAAGAGAACCATTCCATCCCATGGTTATCTGAACTGCAGGCACTATGGGCTTAGTCCTTATAGTATGGATCCCATTATTTTCTAAACTTACTATAGACTAATTAATGATTGTCTTCAGACTGCTCGGTGAGTGAAAGTTGACGCCATCCAGCTGAACACCGTTGGAGAACTCGCAGCATAGAACACACGATGCTTGACAATCCCATCTTAAATATGATATGCGTATGCATTATATCCTATAAATATGACAAAATCAAGCATCGTATAGTGCTTAACAAGCCCACAGATTGTCGAAGGAATCTACACAAAGCATGGACGATGAGGTATCATGTCAAGTTTCCAGGTGCCAAAATTCTTGAAGAATCTACAGACGGAGCCAGTACAAGTGGTCCTCGGGAGCCCCACTCATAAAAGGTTTTCCCTGTGTATATATGACACCTAGTCACGGGTTTATTGTGGCGTAGCTTTTTCCTTGGATTTTTCCTACGTCAGAAAAATATCCAATGTGTTTCTAATAGAGTAGATTCCTCGTGGGCCTTTGTAAGGCATCCACAGTGTATTTCACATGTTTACACTTTAAGTTTGTCGGCATGACAGATCTCCGTGCGGATGTCACCTCTCGGTGTTACCCGAAAACGATGATCTTCTGCCAAGTGTCAATAATCTAGCGATGCACAGTAATGTTTGTCCCCCTCTCATTCCTATATAAGGAGAGGTAAGGCTCATTTGTGCTCATTCGCATTTGGTGTGTTTGGAGTCTTGAGTCCGAGTAGTCTCTCCCTGCTCTGCGTCTGCGCCATCTTGGTGATCTGCTCGCATCACGGAGGCCATTACTCACAAGTCTGAGTAGTTTCTTCCTGCTCTGCGTCTGCGCTATCACAGCGATTTGCTCGCAACACGAAGATTTTGCTCACAGTCTTTAGGTTGAAGTGAGAAGCCTGCGCGTCTGTTCATGTGACAGGCGAGAACCTAAAGTGGCCACTTCTTTAGTGAGTCTATATGTTTATGTTTGTGAGTTATAGTCATAAACTCTGAGACAGAGTCTGTATCTCGGCCAGGAAGCCTCTGGTATTGATCCTTCATTCGTGAAGATCCTAAGTCCAGTAAATGCCAATACAGTCCATCTCTGATACAGAGAATTCATTGTAATCTGATTGTGAAGCATTCTGCTAATAAAGAGAAAAGACTTTCATCTTGAGTTCCGCATTATTACTCTGTGTGCTTAAATCATTCTGTCAAAATACTTGCACTACTATAAAAGTTCGCCGGAGTTCGCGAAGTGCTACGGATTGCATAAGGCCGTTGGAAGGCGAGGAAGCCGTGTGTTAGGCCGCTGAAGCATGAGGGCATAAGTAGGTTCGTCTGGGTTCATAACAAGTAGTGTTCAGAGAAATTTGACAAGGCCAAGACGGTTGGTTGACGGTATGGCAATGCTTTGTATGCGTCGACATTCTCCAACGTGCACTTTGAAACACATGTCTATTTGGATTATGAAACGTATGGATGTTGAAGGAATAATGACATGTTGAAGGAATAACGTCACGTTGATTAGGAAGATGAATTTGCCGTCAACATTCTCCAACGCGCCGAAGGTGATGTTTGAAATTCTGTAACGCTCCCAATTTCGTTGACACCATAAGGCCACCATATTCGGAGCAGCCGAGACATTTGGACGCAGAGCGTCTGAGTAGAAATTCGTGTGTTTTAATCTGAAGCAGGAATGGTGGAGGTCGCGTAACCCACGCAGAGCTTGAGCAGCCCCTTCCCTCCATGATCATTTACAACCCTCTCTTGCCAGCTAATGGATAGAGAGTCTTGTTGGAGAACACACTGGTATGATTTTATCCCACTTACAGGTATAAATTTGGTCAGGCCTTTCTGTGTTTTTTTGTTAGATTTTATGAATACCAGGTCTTGCAATTTTTACTAATGAACTGGCTATTTGGGTAGGAGCATTTTCAAAGGCAGATACATCGTTCCATTCGAGCGACTGGACTTTTATAGACCTGTGCTATCGAATTCACCGTTACGATGTTTCTTAATTTGGGAAAGAACTCAGTCTCCAACGACACCTATGAAAACAATACATAGTAATTTACTAATGCTCTCCCTCATTTCTCGTTTATTCATACAAGTTCTCTCTTAACATTATTAGTTTAATCTTAAGCGTAATACTTCTTACAGTATAAATCTGGCCTGAGCGTTATTTGTTCCTTGGCTCATACAATTGTTTGCATATGCTCTATTCTAGCAACATTCAAATAGAAGGTCACGACTCCTATGGAATCTTCGGTTTAGAGCATACCTCAAGGTAATGTGATATTTTTATTCCTTTACCTCAGACTTTTACTGAATACGTGGTTAAGGTATTCATTGTTTTCGTTTTGATTGTATATTCCTCCTCCTCCGTTGTAGCGATTGGATTCAACATTTTTACCTCAGCAAATCCATTTGTTTTTTCTTTCTCGATTTTAGTTTTAATTTAACTATCTACCTACTTTTTAATTAGATCTGTGTTTTGAGTAACAATGCCTGGAATAGAAGTTCAACCAGGTTACTTCCTCCTCGGTGTTCTTCTACGTTAGGTAAGTTCACTCAATTTTCTGGTAGTTTATTCCTAAATTTTTCCGCACACTGAATGGTGACCTTATGCTCAAATTCTATCGCTTCAAAGCATGAATAGATCTATTGAATAGGTAGAATTGAACTGTTCATTTTGAAAGTAATGTCGTAATGTGGTTTTGGAGGCAGTTGCATTTAAAGTGAAAATTTTGTAAATTTATTTTCAAATCTCGGCAAAGGAACTTACGAATTATGAATTGAGGTGGAGATCCTTAAATAAAAGGAAGGGTAAATATTTAGTTAGACGGAAATGATAGTGAATTCAACATAAAACCATAAAAAACTCAACATATCACGCTAATATAAAGTCAATGATATTAAAAATCAAGAAGAAATCACGAAATATCAAGAAGTTTGTGAATTCTATCGATCACATGGAATGGAACTGTTAATCTGATCATGATGTTATCTTTTTCTTGTAATGGATTACAGGTAAATCCTGTCACGCAAAATCCTAGATATTTAGGCTTTTCGGACTTCAATTTCAAAATGTAGACGACGGAGGACTTCGATTCGAATTTTTGCTTTGGCAAGGGAATTGTTTTTCAGAGACAAGTTGCGTTGAACGATAACGAACCTCTATTAACCTTATTTATATTTTGTTCATTTATCATTTATTGCAATTAAAATCATGGGTGGGAGCGGTTTGAGTTTGAAATGCAAAACCCGACAGTGGTTTTCGCATTCATTTCCGGCGGTAAGTGGATTTTCTTCAAACGAACATGATCCAATAAAAGCTTGCCACGTCATGGGAGGCGGAAATGGCGAAACAACCCATTTCTCGTCCGTTTTAAGTTTGTATGGACGATCACTTTTTGGGCACGATGTGAATCTGGGGCCGTTAGATCTGGAGTTCAAAGGTGAAGGGCGTAGATCTAATCAAAATGTGCGGTCAATCAAAGGTGGGACGGGGGCGACACGATATGATTAAAAGTACAATATTCACATTGTGAATGTATTTATTTAATTATATGAAAAAAAATTACAATTTCAAACAATGTCCATGTGTAAATAATTTTGAGCCTAAAATCAGTACACACTCTGCCTTTTAACTTGTAAAACAGCCCTTAAAAAATATGACAGGTAGCTTAAATTATTGGAAGTCAAATTTATGGGTTTACATTTATTTTGTTATTACTTTGTCATTTTTTGAAGTTTTGAAAATCTTATTGCCAATCGAATACATTATTAAAAAAAAATTAGGGTTAACTGGAACTGTGATTTTCTGATAAAACACTAAGTCCAGGGACATAAGCAAAGGCCATTGATTGAAACTTAGCCACCAGATTGCAGGTTCAAATGCATTCCCTAGTTCCATTCCCACAAAATTACTAACCAAATGTTTGGAGATGTGAATGTAGAAACAGGCTACACAATCCATGGTTTTGTTCTTGTTGATGTTATATTACGATTCACCCTTTTAGGCAATGATATGAAATTCTTCTACACTTAAATCTCAATGCTGGTTGAAAGTTGTCCTACACATTCGAGATAGCTTTTGGGGTTTCCCAATCTCTCCGCGGCCCAAACAGCACACAACGGGATGGAAGGATGAGAAGGATAAACAATAGATTTTATCGTTTTATATGAAATAACAAATTGTAGAGTATCACCATATAAATAGTGAGTCATAATAGGAAAAATATATAACTTTCATTGTTACATAAATAAATAGGAAATAATTGTTCATAGATTTCCTCATATAGTTTTTAAAATCCTCCTTATAAGTATCTGTTACTATTAAAACGTAGGAAGCCATGGCCAATATTTTGCCAGGTTAAACTTTGAAGTATCAATGCTATTAGTGGCTGTCAGAAATCAGGGAAGTGTAATGATAAGACATCATGTGTAGAATTTTTTTTTTGAGAATATGAATATAGTAGAAGACAATCAAGCAACACAACAGCCGTTTCGTGAAGAATGTCAAACATGACCCATATTCATTGCACTCTACCGACTTAAGAACCAACTTCTAAACTAATGTCTAGGTGATGATTGTACATATGTTTAGACATGTAATGTAAACTTGCTTTTTTTTAAGAAAAAATAACATTTTAGATTACATATCTAAGTATATGTAAAAACTTTTAATTTGTAAACATTAATCAACAAAAAGTACAATTTAAAAAAAAATATTTTATTTATGTGTTTAAAAATAAAATTTAGATGTTTAAGTAGCTTAAAATTTTGTTGGTAAAATTCCAATTATACTAAAGGTTGGAATGGCCCAGCAAGAGCTTAGATTCCTTTGGATATTGGCTAGTCATATGGTAAGTGTATCAGTTATTTTGAAAAACACATTATCTAACTCAAAAAATAACACTAAAAACATAAAATTTAAGTAAAAATTATATAACTAAATGTCATAATAATTACATACCAACTTAATATCATGTTGATATTGAAGTTGATTAACCCATATTAACTTTTTATTATCTATATAAAATTCATGAGGAATTTTTCCCAAGTGTATCAGTTAGTAAAAAAATAAATATACTTTGGTGATAGATTCAAATAAACAAATAAAATTAATTATTTTTATTTTTAAAGTTATATATATATATATATATATATATATATATATATATATATATATCAAATTTTTAATTAGATTAAGGTGTTTATGACTTGCTGAATTAGTTTTTCATAAATAGGTGTTTATTACTTGTTGAATTAGTTTTTCAAAAAGAGATGGAAATTCAAAAATATTAACTCTTCAAAATTACTTTAAATTTTGAACAAATATCTTTCACACAAAAAAGTTGTTAAAACATTTTGTCGTCAACTATTTTTCATGTAATGGATAATAATTAAGAATAATAATAAAAAACTATATATTAAAAGGACATAAACTTCACTTAATTTATTTTAAAAAAATTATATTAATTTTGATTTTTTTTTATAAGTTTGATTAGACTACATCTTTATCATGTTCAATATATCATGCTGATTGGAACTAGGTAGGAAACTGAATGAATATTGAATGCACATCAAGAAGTGCCTTATCACCCTTTATCCAAGATCCTATAAACAATATTAATTTCAAATTTTAGAAAATAATTAATAAATAATATCATAATAATAATAGATTAAATACTCCAAAACATTAAAATAAATTTATTGAATTATTTTATTTTATTTATCTATATGTAAAAGGTTTGAGTAAGCTTTTATTAACTTTCGAAAGTTGTTCTTCCTTAAGAGTTATGTTGTTAAGAATATTAATATTGCTAAAAAAATTAATATTGAGATTAATATTGATAAATAAGAATAAGAATATTTACTTTTTAATAATTAACAATATAATTATTATAAAAAAAATTTAAACTTTTATTCACTCTAAAAATATGATTAAAAGTATTAATGATATTATCATTAATGTTGTTAATATAAATACTATTAATATTAATTTTAATAATTAATAATATTTACATTCTAATCATTTTAATTAAATATGGTTAAACATTTCCAACACACTCAATCACTCATTCTCACCAATGTCCAATGGGACACAACCTTGCTTAGCCATAGTAATCCATGGTTAACCCTCTTAAACCATAATAAGGCATGGTGAACTTTTATTATAATTAATAATTATAATAATTAATTACTTACAGTTATAATTGTTTAGATTGTTAAACTAATTATAATTAAAAAAATATCTAAATAAGTATAATAATTGTTTAAGTAATTATAATTCTCTTTTCTTTAAATTAAAAAAGAAATTGAGGGTTGTAAAGTCTTCTAATAAAATTGAAATTAAAAAAAAAACATTTCAACCATATCATTAATAGTATTAATGATATTAAAATTAATATTGTTAATAGAAATACTATTAATATTAATAATGTTTAAAGAATAATATGTGTAATATTAATTGTTTTAAAATTGTTAACATTCAATATTATTAAGATAATAACATTTACATTATAATATTAATATGATTAATTATATTAAAATTGTTTAAAAATATAATATTAGCATTTAAAATATTTATTCTAGCCTTTATGAAGCAAATCTATCGTTGAAAGTCAAGCTCTCCCCTTATTCAATGCCCTCGTTCTTTGTCTCCCCGTGGTCCCCTTTTATTCTTCGGCAATGTTATTCATCAATTTTGGGAAAATTGATAAATAAACATAATTGGTAGCTTTTATAATATTATATTGCAGTCCCGGCTTACATATATATTCCACTATATATTCACTCTATAATAAACTTTCACTCTTTTTAATGTATTATTATTATGAGCCGACAGAATAATATATCGATGATTTATAACAATAACCTTTGTAATAATATGTGGGTCCAACCACCTTAGCCTAGCGAACCAATCAACAACGGCGTCGTACCTTGGTTAATTATCGTGCATCTCCGTCACGCGAGGGCCGTCCGATGGCCTGCTCTGAGATCAATGGCCTGTATAGATTCCACTGCGTGTCCCACGACAGTCCTTTAACGCGCGAAATGGTGGTTTTGTGGGACGTCCCATCCACCACGTGTCATCCTCTCAGTGGAATCGCTCCACGACCCAGCGATACCGCCTTCGTGCCAAAGGTGGTGCGGAATGGGGGCAATCCACCGTTGTAATTCCACTCTGGTTTTCTACAGTACTTGCCTCGTTTAATGTATCGGTTTGTGCTATATTTGGCTATTCTCCGCGTGTTAAATGGTTTAATTCTTCAGTGGAGGAATTTAGTTACAAATAGACAGGTTATCTCGCGTTAGTGGGAATTCCACCCATGAACAAAGTCCACGACGCATGCGCTGTGATTGGGATTTAATACACAAAGACCATTCAAACCATTAAGAGACACAGTACACAAAGGGAGGGAACTGTATGGCAGTATTATATACGCACAGGCTACAATCGCTTCACGATTAAACAAATTTACTCAGAAATACCAATTCGAGACAAATTGATAATCAAATGGGAACATAATTCACTCAGTCGGAAGCAATTGCACAACACAGAATTTATTGTAGAAACCTTTCTTCTGTCCTCTCTCTCTCTTCTTACATCGGAAGCATACATTTATATACAAAATCTCATGACTCTTCGGTTCCTCTGTGAGGACCGTTCTAGAATTCAACAGTCTAATTAGAACAATTCGACTAACTGGACTCTGACAGCTAGACTAACTGGCTGTTCAACTTCTACGGCTCGAATTGAAATAATAATACAATCAGCTAAGGTGAAGACACCTAGCTGTAGCAATTTGACTGTTTTTCAACCCTCCTAGCCACAACATGTGGACAAAACTCCTACATTGCTGGCTAGTGCCTAATGCTCCTGCATCAGACTCCCGAGGGAAATCTTCCTCATGGGCTCCTGTCCATGAGCTCCTCCACTGATCTGCCCATCCTCTGCAACATGTCTTCAGTCATCCAAGTGGCATCTTCTTCTGGTTTATCCTTCCATTTGATCAAGTACTGATAGTACTCCTGTCCTCTGGTCTTCCTGAATGGTCTTTTATCCAATACCTTTTCTGGTTGCAATGGTTGTGCTGGTGGTAGCTGTTCTTTCCACTCAATCGGTTCCTTGTCTTCTGATCTGTCCTCTGCACCATCATCTTCATACTTGTATAAATCTGCAACATTAAAAATGGGAGATATTCCAACATCAGGTGGCAATTCAATCTCATAAGCATTTGCAGAAAACTTCCTAAGTATCTTGAATGGCCCAATCTTTTTGAACTTCAATTTGTTGTATTGCTTCTTTGGGAACCTCTCCTTCCTCAAGTGTGCCAAAACCAAGTCTCCTACTTCAAAGTGAACTTCTTTTCTACTCAAGTCTGCTCTATTTTTGTATTTGATGTTGCTGCCTTGTAGTTGTTGTTTCACTTGTTCATGTATGGCCTGGATCTCTGAAGAAAATTCTTCACCATCTGCACTCCTTAACTCTGATCTTCCCAGATTTCTTAATTCTGATATTCCTCTGGGATGCATTCCATAAACAATATGAAATGGACTCTGCCCTGTGCTTCTGTTTGGTGAATCATTATATGCATATTCTGCCTGAGGCAAAATATGATCCCACTGCTTGGGATGTTCTCCTGCAAGACTCCTCAACAAATTTCCCAAACTCCTATTCACTACCTCAGTTTGTCCATTAGTCTGGGGATGATAAGCTGAGCTGAAACTCAGTTTAGTGCCAAGTTTCTTCCATAGTTTCCTCCAAAAATGACCCACAAATATGGTGTCTCTGTCTGAAACAATACTCTTGGGCAACCCATGCAATCTAACAACTTCTTTGAAAAACAAGTTAGCAACATGGGTGGCATCACTAGTTTTATAGCATGGAATAAAATGTGCCATTTTGGAGAATCTGTCCACCACAACAAAGACTGCATCATTCCCTCTCCGAGTCTTGGGCAATCCTAGAACAAAATCCATACTCACCATGTCCCAAGGCCTGTCTGGAATAGGTAAGGGAGTGTACAATCCTGCATTCTGGCTCCTTCCTTTGGCATATTGACAAATCTTGCAATTATTCACAAACTTGTCCACTTCTGTTCTCATCTTGGGCCAGAAATAAAAGTGACTCAGCTGCTCATAAGTCTTATCAGTACCAAAGTGTCCAGCAAGTCCACCACTATGCTTTTCTTTGATCAAATTTTCTCTCATGGAACATTTTGGTATACACAGTTGATTCTTTCTGAATAACAAGTCTTCCTGCAGAAAAAAATCCAGCCACTGACTTCTATCTGTTAGAACAGGGTTACTGCATGCTTCAAATGCTTCTCTAAAATCAGGATCTGTTTTATACAATTCTTTGAGAAAATCGAATCCTGCAACTTCAAAACTAGTCTCTTGAACAAGTAAATGTCTCCTACTCAAAGCATCAGCTACTTTATTGGCTTGGCCACTTGTATGTTTCAAAACAAAATTAAAACTTTGGAGATACTCAACCCATTTAGCATGCTTATGTTTCAACTTGGGCTGCTGTACAATATACTGTAAAGCATGATTGTCAGAATACAATACAAACTCCCTGGACATCAAATAATGTCTCCACTTCTTCAGTGCTTGAACAATTGCATAGAATTCCTTCTCATAAGAGGAATATTTTCTCCTGGTATCATTCAACTTCTCACTGAAATAGGCTACAGGCCTATCATCCTGACTCAAAACAGCTCCAATGGCCTCCCCATTGGCATCACATTTTACTTGAAATGGTTTGGTGAAATCAGGCAGAATTAAAACAGGCTTCTCTGTTATCTTTTGCTTCAAAACTTTAAAATTTCTCTCTGCTTCAGCAGTCCACTTAAATGGCTATTTTCTCTTCTTTATGGTCTCAATTATGGGTGCATTAATCTTACTGAAGTTTCTTATAAACTTTCTGTAAAAACTAGCAAGTCCATGGAAACTTCTTACCTCAAAAACATTCTTGGGTGAAGGCCACTCCAAAATTGCCTTAACCTTTTCTGGGTCCATCTTCAATCCTTCTGCAGAAACAACGAAACCCAAATACACCAACTCTTCCTTCATGAATGAACATTTCTTCAAATTTATCAGCAGCTTCTCCTGGTGCAGCTTCTTCAAGACATGATTAAGATGCCTTAAATGTTCTTCTCTAGTTCTGCTGAAAACTAATATATCATCCAAATATACTATCACAAATTTACCAATGAACTCTTTCAATACTTCATTCATAAGTCTCATAAAAGTGCTAGGTGCATTTGACAACCCAAAAGGCATTACCATCCATTCATACAGTCCTTCATTTGTTTTAAAGGCGGTTTTCCACTCATCACCCTCTCTTATTCTAATCTGATGGTATCCACTCTTCAAATCTATCTTTGAGAAATATTTAGCACCACTCAAACAGTCCATTAAATCCTCAATTCTGGGCAAAGGGAATCTGTACCTGATTGTGATCTTATTAATTTCTCTGGAATCAGTACACATCCTCCAGCCTCCATCTTTCTTTGGGCTCAAAACTGCTGGTACTGCACATGGACTCAGACTTTCTCTGATCAGTCCTTTGTCCACCAATTCCTGTACTTGTTTCCTGATTTCTTCATTTTCCTTGGGAGTCATTCTGTAGGCTGCCTTATTTGGCAGATTAGAACCGGGGATAAAATCTATCTGATGGCTGATCTTTCTCACAGGTGGCAGTTCATCAGGTAGATCATCCACAACAATGTCACAGTAATTGTCTAGCATCTCTTGGATTTCTATTGGCAAATCAGAAATCTTTGTAGAAGTAAGAACTACTTTTGGTTTGCAAACTAAAGCAAAGCTTACCTCTTCTTCTTCTATCTGTTGCAGATATTCTTTCCCGCTCAGCAACAAGGTCTTTGGATCAATCACTCTGCTGGATGGCTCTCCTTCTTCCATGGGTATCAATATATGATGTACCCCATCTTTGAAGAACTTGTAAGTGTTCTTCTTGCCATCATGCACTGCTGCTCTGTCAAACTGCCAAGGCCTACCCAGCAGTATATGACACACATCCATGGGCATTACATCACACAAAACCTTGTCCTGGTATTTGCCCATTTGCAGCTCTATCTCACACTGTTCTTTCACAATCAGCTGGTGCCCCTTATGCAGCCAGGACACCCTGTAGGGAGTGGGGTGCTCCCTAGTCTTCAGCTTCAATTTTTCTATCACCTCGGTGGAAACCAAATTGTCTGTGCTGCCACTATCAATGATTAGCTGGTAGCATTTCCCTTGGACTTTGCATATGCTCCTAAACAAAGTCTTCCTTTGTGTAGGCTCAGTGACTTCTTTGGTTTGTTTCAACAAGACCTTATTAACAACCAAGGGCTCTCCCCTCTCTGGAAGAACTTTTTCTTCAATTTCTGCTTCTTCTTCAACCTGGGCAACAACAGCATTTCTTGGGCCAGCACTCACATTCTCTGGACATTCATAGTGCTTGTGTCCCACTCCTTGACATCTATAACACCTCAGCTCTCTGCCTCTGCCTCTGTCCCTGCCTCCTCTTCCTCTTCCTCTGTAAGAACCCCTTCTTCCCCTTGCATCATCCTCCGTAGATGCATTCTGAGGTGAGCTACTGTCAGCTCCATCCTTGGGTGTAGGCTTTCCTCTACCACCCTAGCTTCCCTTCCCACAGAAAGTACCTCTCTTCTTGGCAGAATGTTTTCTCAGGAGTTTATCCTCTGTTTTCAAGGCCATCTGATAGGCCTCTTCCACTGTCTTAGGAGACAGAAGACCAATCTCATCTTGGATTTCCAGTCTGAGACCATTCACATATCTGGCAGTCTTCTCTGGTGTATCTTGGAATTGCCCAACTCTTATGCTCACTCTGTAGAATTCCTCTGTGTATTCTTTTACTGTCAGCAACCTCTGTCTTAGGTTCTGCATTTGTCTATATAATGTCAGCTGATAATCACTGGGTAAGAATTTACCTTTTAGTTTAGCCATCATTCTGGTCCAGCTCTTGATAGGTTGCTTGCCAACTCTCCTCCTTTCTACCTGCACTCCATCCCACCAAAGTGCAGCATGTCCTTTCAGCTTTGTCACTGCAAACTTGACCTTTTTATCTTCACTTATTTCTTCATAATCGAAGCACTTGTTTAATTCATTTATCCAGTCTACCAGCTCTTCTGGATTCAGTCCCCCTGTATAACTCGACACTTCAATTCTGGGCTTAACTGCAGATCCCAGAACAGTTCTAAGGAGCCTCAAATCAGGAGGAATTTCAACATTCTCTTCTGTTTCTTCCGTTTCAGGTTCGCTGATGTCTTCAGGATCTCTGGGCTGTCTGCGTTCCATGGCATCTATTCTGGCCTCGACCCTCTGCAACATTCCCAACACCTCTGCGTTGGCTACAGGTCTCCTTCTACCAGCACCTCTTCCAACTCGGACTGCCATGGCAGCAAAACAATTCCATAACCCGCTCTGATACCACAAATGATGCAGTCACTCCGCTGAAAGTCGCACTCTCTCCTTATTCGATGCCCTCGTTCTTTGTCTCCCCGTGGTCCCATTTTATTCTTCGGCAATGTTGTTCATCAATTTTGGGAAAATTGATAAATAAACATAATTGGTAGCTTTTATAATATTATATTGCAGTCCCGGCTTATATATATATATTCCACTATATATTCGCTCTATAATAATCTTTCACTCTTTTTAATGTATTATTATTATGAGCCGACGGAATAATAGATCAGTGATTTATAACAATAACCTTTGTAATAATATGTGGGTCCGACCACCTTAGCCTAGCGAACCAATCAACAACGATGTCGTACCTTGGTTAATTATCGTGCATCTCCGTCTCGCGAGGGTCGTCCGATGTCCTGCTCTGAGATCAATGGCCTGTATAGATTCCGCTGCGTGTCCCGCGACAGTCCGTTAACGCGTGAAATGGTGGTTTTGTGGGACGTCCCATCCACCACGTGTCATCCTCTCAGTGGAATCGCTCCACGACCCAGCGATATCGCCTTCGTGCCAAAGGTGGTGCGGAATGGGGGCAATCCACCGTTGTAATTCCACTCTGGTTTTCTACAGTACTTGCCTCATTTAATGTATCGGTTTGTGATATATTTGGCTATTCTCTGCATGTTAACCAGTTTAATTCTTTAGTGGAGGAATTTAGTTACAAATAGATAGGTTATCTCGCGTTAGTGGGAATTCCACCCATGAACAAAGTCCACGACGCATGCGCTGTGATTGGGATTTAATACACAAAGACCATTCGAACCTTTAAGAGACACAGTACACAGAGGGAGGGAACTGTAGGGCAGTATTATATACGCACATGCTACAATCGCTTCACGATTAAACAAATTTACTCAGAAATACCAATTCGAGACAAATTGATAATCAAATGGGAACAGAATTCACTCAGTCGGAAGCAATTGCACAACACATAATTTATTGTAGAAACCTTTCTTCTATCCTCTCTCTCTTCTTACATCGGAAGCATATATTTATATACAAAATCTCATGACTCTTCGGTTCCTCTGTGAGGACCGTTCTAGAATTCAACAGTCTAATTAGAACAATTCGACTAACTGGACTCTGACAGCTAGACTAACTGGCTATTCAACTTCTACGGCTCCAACTGAAATAATAATACAATCAACTAAGGTGAAGACACCTAGCTGTAGCAATTTGACTGTTTTTCAACCCTCCTAGCCACAACATGTGGACAAAACTCCTACATTGCTGGCTAGTGCCTAATGCTCCTGCATCACTTTCCCAGTAAAAAACTTTATTATGTGCAATTGAATATTTTTGTTTATGCTTCACATGTGTGTGTAATTAATTTTTCCGCAAAAGATTAACAAGTGGAATAGATTCAGTATCTTGCATAAAGTTAAATAGTGTGAGATGAGGTGGATCTTGGACATATGCATGCTTAGTGCATATAATTTCTACATGGCATTCCATTGGAATTTTTT
Organism: Pinus albicaulis; assembly: GCA_034641835.2. Lineage (NCBI taxonomy): Eukaryota > Viridiplantae > Streptophyta > Pinopsida > Pinales > Pinaceae > Pinus > Pinus albicaulis. The sequence goes on from CM076569.1 coordinate 611,321,260, forward strand.
TGATTGAACTGCCCAACAATTTATTCTCTTTGGATTATATGTTGTAGAACTTCCAGTATTCAATTAAAAAATGATTTTCCTTGTTATGTTATATGTGCAAGTGTTTTCACATGTACAAATTGTTTTGGTACATGCACACTCTAGTATCAACTGAAAGTAGCTTTTTTATACATGCATTGATGAAAAATGTTGCATACATATTAGATATATATGTATATGTTCTAGAATGCAATTAACTATTCAAGTAGTTTTACTATGTGCATTGATGAAAAATGTTTCACGTACTCAATATATATGTTCTAGAATGCAAATAAATGAAAGTAGTTTTCTATGTGCATTGATGAAAAATGTTGCATGTACTGGATATATACACGAACTCAATGCACGTAGTTTTTCTTGTGAGATTTTTTGGTAAAAATTATCCACAATGTAAATAAATTATCCGCAGTATAATTTTGTATGAAGATTCCTTTCAGACAAGAGACTCGAAGCACTTCTTCGACTTCTGGTGGGATTTGACCCACATCTCTATTCCTGATTGAAAATCTAGTACAAAATCTGTCTGTCCAATGGTCGAATATGTTCTATGTGCATTAATGAAAAATTTACATACTACAAACTATTGTTTGAGTGAAATTTTTTTTAAAAACTTACCAAATGTACTTCAACCATGTCTAGAACTTGAATTTTAAAAACTTTTTGATTATATCAAAACAAATTGCTTCACATGTCATGCCAATTGTAGTTCAACTATCCAATAAAAACATTAACCATTTAACATTATATCACATGTCAAATGTAGATTAAAATGGTATCCAAAACTTAGTTTTAAAAACTTTTTGATTATATCACAACATTACTTCAAAACTTAGTTTTAAAAACTTTTTGATTATATCACAACATTACTTCACATGATTAATGTACTTCAACCATCCAAAACTTGGATTTTAAAAACTTTTTGATTATATCACAACATTACTTGACATGCCATCCAATTGTAGTTCAACTATCTAATAAAAACATTTAATATTATATCACATGTGCCAAATGTAGATTGAAACCATCCAAAACTTAAGTTTTAAAAACTTTTTGATTATATATCATGCAACATTAATTCACATGCCATGCCAATTATAGTTCAACTATCCAATAAAAACATTTAACATTATATCACATGTGCCAAATGTAGATTGAAACCATCCAAAACTTAAGTTTTAAAAACTTTTTGATTATATATCGTACAACATTACTTCACATGCCATGCCAATTATAGTTCTTGACTATCCAATAAAAGCATGCCATGCCAATTGTAGTTCTTGACTATCCAATAAAAACATTAAACATTTAACATTAAATATCACATGCCAAATGTAGATTGAAACCATCCAAAACTTGAGTTTTAAAAACTTTTTGATTATATCATACATAACATTACTTCACATGCCATGCCAATTATAGTTCAACTATCCAATAAAAACATTTAACATTATATCATATGCCAAATGTAGATTGAAACCATCCAAAACTTAACTTTTAATTTAACAAAAAATTATAGATCACAACATTACTTCACATGCCAAATGTACTTCAAGCATCCAAAACTTAAATTTTAAAAACAAAACAAATTATAACACATCATTACCTAATATGCCAAATGTAGTTCAAAAGCAAAATAAAACTTAAATTTAAAAAACAAAACAAATTATAACACATCATTACATAACATGCCAAATGTAGTTAAGAAGCAAAACATTAATTTATAGATGACAACATTACTAGTAGTTCAATTATCCAAAACTTAAAAGTTTTAAAAGCCAAACAAATTATATAACAACATTACTTCACATTCACATGCCAAAAGTACTAAAACCATCCAAAACTTAACTTTTTGGAACAATAAAAATTATATTAACACTGTAATAAAATATGTCCAAAAATTGTAGATCTCACAAGCATCAAACTGTATCAAGTTATATATATATGACAGTGCATCTAGATAATATATAAAAAGTAAATTTAATACTATCTAAATCTTGAAATCAAATCTACAAATCATGTCCATCAAATAGAGATGGATGTAGCGTCTTTCCTATCAGGGTCTCAATCCGCACACTATCATGCGAAGCATGGGAAACCTGTACACAATGCACATGTACAAACATTAAAATTTGATGTTTTAAAAATGAGTGAGAATATATATAGAACTTCATGTAAAAAAAAAAAAAAATCATGCAATACCTCATGAGGTTCCCTCTCCATTTGTTCACCTGCTACAAGTCCCCCCCCCCTCCATGGGAACATCTGCAACGGTAAACTGTACAATATACATGTACAATTATATATATATATATATATTAAAAAATTTCAAATGAAAATGCACGTGTACATATATAAACTTATTTTCAATAATATTAAAAAAAAGGTTAGACAACTTGTTCAAATGGTTGAAATGGTGTGGATGTTCCTATCTCCGTCGCTCGAGTCCATGGATTAAAGAAATCTTCTATAGGAACCTAAAATTCAAAATTTTAAAAGTACAAAATAACTTAGGATCAAGATCTCAATTTATAATAGAACTTAAATAAACAACAATTTATAAATTATAACTAAATTAAAACACACACACACACATATATTTAAAAGTGAAAAATTGAATACTTCTGCAGGTGAATTTGGGACATCTCCTAAGAGAGGCTCCAAATGAAAATCTCCAAGAACCTAAAATTCAAAAAATTTAAAATAACTCAAGATATAGATATATATATCTCAATTTTTAATGGAACTTTTTGAGGTGGAATATATATATATATATATAACTTAAACATAAATTTTAAAAGTGAAAAATTGTCCATACTTGTTGTGGATGTGGCACATCTCCTAAGGAAGTAGAAGGTACATCTCCCAAGGAAGAAGAAGGTACCGCCATCCCAAAAACATCGGACGGAATCAGAATCTGTTAAAACATTTTATCATTATATATACATACATGTACATGTGTGCACAATTATTTATTTTAAAATATCACTTAAAAAACACTAACATTTTCCAACATATCTTGATGGTGAGACCCATCTGCATTGTTTGAACCAGAGGTCCTGAACGTGATATTAACATTTTTGTCATTCATCATGCGTGACAACTGCAAATGGTGTTTTAACATATAATGATACATTTTTGTTAGATTAATGTACATACAAATAAATGTATACATGTACATACACATGTATTTATTACAAATTGTACACATGTATACATGTTAAAATAATTGAACCCTAAGGTCATTAACACATACCATTCTTGTGCCCTCTTCCTCATGAATAATTAGGTCTTAAAAAACATTGCAACAATTCTTTGCATATATTCGGAGATCTTCAACATTCATGTTGTCAATCTCTTCATCTGTACAATACACAAAATTGGCACGTGCATTTTCACGTGCTCTTTGTCGATTTATACAAACATCGACTTCACCCAATCCGCTGTAAACATTGTCAATCATGACATCCCTTTATTCTCGACTTATTTGAGAATTCGCATCCATCTATGACCACAGATTTTCGACTCGAAAAGGTCGACTCACCAATGGCGCCTCAGGGCGAGGCAACTCCACATCTCGCTTAGCGCCCTTAAGTTCATACAATCGACCTTTCCCCTGACCAAAAAATTTTGACATAAGGTCATTTTATTTGGGTTTCATATTAAAAAACTATTATGCGTAAAAAAATTGTGCAAAATAAACAGGAACCTTATCGTTCCATGGGAGCCCTCCATAGGCCACAAGGTGCCTATCATACAAATAGTGAGCTATATTTGGGTTCTTGAAATATTGCACCTTCAACATTTTTCTTTTTGGCCCTTCCTTGAAATTAAACATTGACTTCGCCATATCTTTTGTAACTCTTTGTTTTACATCCTCCCATTTATCGGGACACATTACTGTTTCCTTTCTCTTTCTCATCACTTATATAAATGTATCAGTCGTTGGCCCAAGATTTTTGTAGACATTTACAATTTCGCTCAATGAATGTGTAACTATTACGAAGCTTTGTCGACTCTCAGTAGGTAGAGTCAAAGCCACGAGATCTCTCCGCAATTTTGCATGAAATTGTTGACACCTTTGTAAGGTGCATTGCGCCATGTTTCTTTCCCATGGTGTATCAGAAATGTCGGCTAGATAAGTTGTGGTGGGTAGACAACCTTCTTCTTGAATGTAGCATTCTGCCCTGCGTCTATTTTGACCAATATTTGGAACATTTTCAGCCTCTGCATCAATATATATATAATTTTGTATATTAGAAAAAACACATGTAAACAAATTTGTACAAATTCAATGAAAAAAATATTGAAATTGATGGCAACCTCGACGAGGTTGATTAGCATCTTCTCCACCCTGAAATTGTTGAGACTCAGAATGACCCTGCTAAGAACCAGACCCAGAACGACCCTGCTGAGAACTAGCACCACCAGTCGTTGATTGGCCTCTGGGAGAATAAATATCACCCCCTTCACGCAACCTGCTACCACTCATTGATGGCCCTTTAAGGGGATTTGAACCACCACCAACCTCTCGAGAGGATTGAGAAGCTTCATAAACAAATACGAATTTATAATCAATTGAAAAATACATGCATACATATAAATACATGTGTACATATTCATTGATTAAATTGTGTTAAAACCATACCACCATTGGGTGAAACATGGGCATCCATGGATGGAGTAGAGCGCCTTCTCTTCTTATTAGCTCCTAAAAAATAAAAAATGAAACTTATTAACAACTAATTTAACTCACAAGTTGATAAAAAATCAATTCCATATGTACACACATGTATGGAGATTTAAGATTATATTTAAATTTACCATGGAGATTTAAGATCTCCATCCCTGATCCTCCCCTCTCGTAGAGATATGGGATTTTGTTGATCTTCGTCGTTCATCCTCCATGATATATATATCAACGGTGGACATTTACAACTAATTTTTTAAATAACTAATTTAAATTAAATTCAAGATAAAGTTCAGAAAATTAATTTGTTTAATTTAGTGTAAACAAATTATATAAAAAACAACTTTCAAAGCACTAATTGTTCTTCCCGATATATTCATTTTCCTTTGGACAAATTTTCTAGTTGCAATATTGTAAAGCACATATATAATCAATGCATTCCCTGGATTGGGATAGAAAGAAACTTCTATGCATTATTTCCATTTTCCAACCATATTTAATGGTTTTCTTATCCCTAAAAAAACAAATTCAATAAAAATATATATATATTAAATTGACATTTATTGCAAATGCATGGAAGAAATGAAAAACTTATATTTAGATCTATCCAGAGATTGACTGTAGGGACATTTACTAGATATGTCACCTTTCATAAAAGATGAGATCCAAAGGCTACCTGGCCCTTTACAGACTCTGCTTATAGAACTACCATGGATATGAAAATGAAAAAATTCTAATTATATCTATTATAGAGATTGAATGTAGGGGCATTTACTATTCGGTTAAAACCTATGTTTTGTATCAAATCACTTTTGGTTTCAATGGAAAACTTTTATGGCTAATTTGTGTTTTACATGTTGAATATAAAAGGTTTTTTCTCTCTCATTGTTTGAGACCATGGATATGAAAATGAAAAACCATATAATTGGTTAAAACCTATGTTTTGTATCAAATTAATTTTTGTTTCTAAATACTATATACATGTTGATTGTAGGGGCATTTAGATCTATTCCAGAGATTGACTGTAGGGGAATTTACTAGATATGTCACCTTTCATAAAAGATGAGATCCAGAGGCTACCTGGCCCTTTACAGACTCTGCCTATAGAACTACCATGGATATGAAAATGAAAAACTTCTAATTAGATCTATTCTAAAGATTGAATGTAGGGGAATTTACTAGATTAGGTTTTAAAACCTATATGTTTTGTATCAAATCACTTTTGGTTTCAATGGGAAACTTTTATGGCTAATTTGTGTTTTACATGTTGAATATAAAAGGTTTTTTCTCTCTCATTGTTTGAGAACATGGATATGAAAATGAAAAAATATATACTTGGTTAAAAACTATGTTTTGTATCAAATTACTTTTTGTTTCTAAATACTATATACATGTTGACTGTAGGGGAATTTAGATCTATTCCAGAGATTGACTGTAGGGGCATTTACTAGATATGTCACCTTTCATAAAAGATGAGATCCAGAGGCTACCTGTCCCTTTACAGACTCTGCCTATAGAACTACCATGGATATGAAAATGAAAAACTTCTAATTATATCTATTCTAAAGATTGAATGTAGGGGCATTTACTAGATTAGGTTAAAACCTATGTTTTGTATCATATCACTTTTGGTTTCACTTTTATGGCTAATTTGTGTTTTACATGTTGAATATAAAAGGTTTTTTCTCTCTCATTGTTTGAGACCATGGATATGAAAATGAAAAACTATATACTTGGTTAAAACCTATGTTTTGTATCAAATTATTTTTTGTTTCTAAATACTATATACATGTTGACTATAGGGGCATTTATTATAGGGGAATTTAGATTTATTCCAGAGATTGACTGTAGGGGCATTTACTAGATAGGTCACCTTTCATAAAAGATGAGATCCAGAGGCTACCTGGCCCTTTACAGACTCTGCCTATAGAACTACCATGGATATGAAAATGAAAAAATTGTAATTAGATCTATTCTAAAGATTGAATGTAGGGGAATTTACTAGATTAGGTTAAAACCTATATGTTTTTTATCAAATCACTTTTAGTTTCAATGGGAAACTTTTATGGCTAATTTGTTTTTTAAATGTTGAATATAAAAGGTTTTTTCTCTCTCATTGTTTGAGACCATGGATATGAAAATGAAAAACTATATAATTGGTTAAAACCTATGTTTTGTATCAAATTAATTTTTTTTTCTAAATACTATATACATGTTGTGATGGGGAATTATTCTTGTAGGGGCATTTAAGATCTATTCCGGAGATTGGCTCAGGGAATTTACTAGATATGTCACCTTTTCTGTAAAGATGAGATCCGAGAGGCTACCTAGCCGCCTACAGGACTACGCTATAGAACTACCCATGGATATGAAAATGAAAAACTTCTAATTATATCTATTCTAAAGATTGAATGTAGGGGCATTTACTAGATTAGGTTAAAACCTATGTTTTGTATCATATCACTTTTGGTTTCAATGGGAAACTTTTATGGCTAATTTGTGTTTTACATGTTCAATATAAAAGGTTTTTTCTCTCTCATTGTTTGAGACCATGGATATGAATATGAAAAACTATATATTTGGTTAAAACCTATGTTTTGTATCAAATTACTTTTTGTTTCTAAATACTATATACATGTTGACTGTAGGGGCATTTATATCTATTCCAGAGATTGACTGTAGGGGCATTTACTACATATGTCATCTTTCATAAAAGATGAGATCCAGAGGCTACCTGGCCCTTCAGAGACTCTGCCTATAGAACTACCATGGATATAAAAATGAAAAACTTCTAATTAGATATATTCTAAAGACTGAATGTAGGGGCATTTACTAGATTAGGTTTTAAAACCTATATGTTTTGTATCAAATCACTTTTGTTTTCAATGGGAAACTTTTATAGGTAATTTGTGTTTTACATGTTGAATATAAAAGTCTTTTTCTCTCTCATTGTTTGAGAGCATGGATATGAAAATGAAAAACTATATACTTGGTTAAACCTATGTTTTGTATCAAATTACTTTTTGTTTCTAAATACTATATACATGTTGACTGTAGGGGAATTTAGATCTATTCCAAAGATTGACTGTAAGGGAATTTACTAGATATGTCACCTTTCATAAAGGATGAGATCCAGAGGCTAGCTAGCCCTTTACAGATTCTGCCTGTAGAACTACCATGGATATGAAAATGAAAAACTTCTAATTAGATCTATTCTAAAGATTCAATGTAGGGGAATTTACTAGATTAGGTTTTAAAACCTATATGTTTTGTATCAAATCACTTTTGGTTTCAAAGGGGAAACTCTTATGGCTAATTTGTGTTTTACATGTTGAATATAAAAGGTTTTTTCTCTCTCATTGTTTGAGACCATGGATATGAAAATGAAAAACTTCTATTTAGATCTAGATTCTCTAGAGCTATGGCTATTTTGTGTTTTACATACATTGACTCTTAAGTTAAAACCTATGTTTTGTATGAAATCACTTATGGTGGAAATGGAAGCTTCTGGCTAATAGCCTCCTATTTTGAAAATCAAAAACTTCTAATTACATTTATTCTAAATATTGAATGTAGGGGCATTTACTATATTAGGTTTCAAAACCTATATGTTTTGTATCAAATCACTTTTGGTTTCAATGGGAAAATTTTATGGCTAATTTGTGTTTTACATGCTGAATATAAAAGGTTTTTTTCTCTCTCATTATTAGAGACCATGGATATGAAAATGAAAAACTTCTATTTAGATATATTCTAGAGATATCGCTAATTTTTGTTTTACATATATTGAATACAAAATGTTTTGTCTCTCATTGTTTGAGGCCATGGATATGAAAATGAAAAAAATTTATATGTAGGGGCATTTACTCTTAGGTTAAAACCTATGTTTTGTATCAAATCACTTATGGTTTCAATGAGAAACTTTTGTGGCTAATTTGTGTTTTACATGTTGAATATAAAAGGTTTTTTTCTCTCTCATTGTTAGAGACCATGGATATGAAAATGAAAAAAATCTATTTAGATATATTCTAGATATGTGGCTAATTTGTGTTTTACATACATTGAATATAAAAATTTTCATATAATTTCTTATGTGATTGCCCGAAAGATCTATATTTTAAAATGTTATGGATCACAAAAGCTTGCACTCTCAATTTTTTTTCTCTCATTATTTGAGACCATGGATATTGGAAAGCAAATGACTTATAGCAATCAGCACCTTTCTCTGGATTGGGATAGAAAGAAACTTCTGCTTCCACTAATTTCCATTTTTTCAACCATATTTAATGGTTTTCTTATCCCTAAAAAAAAAAAAAAAAAAAACAAATTCAATATATATATATTAAATTGAAATTTATTGCAAATGCATGGGAGAAATGACACAAGATCATGAGGTAAATGACATGTGCATGGTTTATCTGAAAGTTTGACTTAAAACTTTTATGGTAGAATTCAGATCTAAAATTAATGGGAGGAAGCCTTTAGTTTGTGGGAGAAATGATACATGTACATAGTTTACCTTAAAGTGGTTGTGTTTTGTGGATATTAAAATGAACAACTTATATTTAGATCTATTCCATAGATTGACTGTAGGGGAATTTACTAGATATGTCACCTTTCATAAAAGATGAGATCCAGAGGCTACCTGGCCCTTTACAGACTCTACCTATAGAAATTGTAGAAGTTAAGAAATTTACATTGACAAATCTATATTGACAAATTTACATGTGAGAAATTTACATTGACAACATATAGAGATTCAACTAGGCTTGTGAAATTTACAAGTGGACAATGTATAATTCTACTTAGAAGAGTCTTTGGTTTAATGGTTAAGCAAGAAAGAGTTTTTATTTTCTCTATCTAGAGTAGAAGTGGAATACATAGTAGTTACTTCTTTTTGGGTGTTTTGGATGAAATGGGCTCTACATGATATTAAGGTAAATTTATTTTTGAGAGAGTAGAAGTGGAATACATAGTAGTTACTTTTTTTTGAGTGTTTTGGATGAAATGGGCTCTACAAGATACTAAGGAAAATCTATATATCTATTAAGTTTTTCAATAGAAGTGTAATAATAATTTCAAAAATAAAATATTATACTTCCTTCAATCACTATTTACATATCATCATAAAGTACCACTTCTTCACACAACAAGTCTTTTAGAAAATAGTGAAGATGGAATACATACCCACAAAGCCTCTTGTTAGAGAAGCATTTGAATATGTGAGAAACAAATTAGGAATAGTTCTTGTAAATTACCTTGTTAGAGAACCATTTGAACATGTGAGAAACAAATTAGGGATAGGTCTTATAAATTATTGTCACTTATTTGACTTCAAAAGAAGAGCCTATGAAATTTAGTGCAATATATATGTGGGAGAGTACAAAATATCTAATGGGGAGATTACAATATATTTGACTTCAAAAGAAGAGCCTATGAAATTGAGTGCAATATCTATGTGGGAGAGTACACAATATCTAAGGGGGAGAATAGATATAAGGAAGGAATAAAAAGAGTAACAAAAAGCATATGATTAAGTCAATAATTTGAAGTAGTCAAGAAAGATAACAAAGGACCATAAAAATTGACTGAAATATCTATATGATCAAGTGTCAATAATTTGAAGTAGTCAATAAAGATAACAAAGGACCATCAAAATTGAGTGCAATATCTATATGATATCTATATTATCAAGTGTCAATAATTTGAAGTGAAGAAAGATAACAAAGGACCATCAAAATTGAGTGCAATATCTGTGTGGGAAGTACACAATATCTAAGGGGAGAATATAATATAAGGAAGGAATAAAGAGTAACAAGAAGCATATGATTGTGTCAATAATTTGAAGTAGTCAAGAAAGATAACAAAAGGACCATCATCAAATTCAAATTGAAAGATCAAGTAAGTCTTCTTCATGAAACTGTGACAGTAACTAGGTTCATCATTCAAAGGGTTCATTTTTAAGGAAAAATTTATGAATAATATGGAATGAATCATTGTAAATTATGATAAATCTTATATTCAAATGACATTTGATCTATGAATAAAAAGAAAATGGGATCTCTTTGTATATGTGTAAGAGAGAAATAAAAAGAAAAGGTAATTCCACCAAGCCTAAAGGAGCATGTCCTAATACATTAAACTATGTCCTAATACATTAAATTATGTTTGGTTTCTAGAAGCATTAATCATGAAAAGTCATGAGGTCCACATTTCGACCATACTATTTGCAAGTTAAAGGAGCATGTCCTAATACATTATTATGTTTGGTTTCTAGAAGCATTAATTATGAAGAGTCATGAGATCCACATTTCCATCATACTATTTTCAAGTTCACATTTCCATCATGCTATTTGCAAGTTATATATGAAGATATGTAGTCTAATGACTAATTAGCAAGTTGTGATGTCCTAATACATTATTAGGTTTGGTTTCCATCATACTATTTGCAAGTTCTATATGAAGATATGTAGTCTAATAACTATACAGTCTAGCCCATATAACATATAATGGCCTTTGACAGTATGAGCAAAGAGTCAAAAAATAGAGAGGCCTCCCAACAGAGTTCCACCTGTTCATCAAGGTAAGAAACATAATATCGGAAGTGAAACACTGACACCACTGAACATATGTGTATTTAGAATGATTTCAACTGTTTTTTCAAAGGAGAAAAAACCCTGTTTCATATATTGATAACAGTTCATATACAAAATCCTCTTGATATACCCATAACAAGTTATCAAGTATAGAAGATCAGATTCTACCTCATACGGAAATGCATCCCAAAAAGACAATATGTAGTCACATTACAGCAGTAGATCATTCTAGTTCAATCATTCTTCTTGTAAAACAAAGTTCCCTTCACCCTCATATGCCTAATTATGGTCGTTTAGCTACATTCTATCCACACCATAAGTGATTACAAAAAATAGTAAAGGTTGCACATTCCAGCGTTGAGGAATCGAGAGAAGGCTCAGTAACGGCATAAGCTTAACAGTGGTGGTAAACTTCCATGCACATGTGGAGAGAATCGGCTACTGACAGGATGGGGTGATGGATCCCCACAGGGAGACGATATAGCTACGACATGGGAATACTGTCCATACTACCAGAAATTCAACATACACCTCACAGCAAAAGGTAATGAAATTTAAAGCATAATTATGGCCGTTTAGCTACAGTTTATCCACACCATGAGTGATTACAAAAAATACTAAAGGTTGCACATTCCAGCGTTGAGGAATCGAGAGAAGGCTCAGTTACAGCATAAGCTTAATAGGGGTGGTAAACTTCCATGCACAGGTGGAGAATCAGCTATAGCGGATAAAATTGATGGATCCACAGGAACAGTAAGAATTTTTTCACACTAATCATCAGCTAATCGACATTTCTGGGGATGGTTTTGTTAGCCTGTTGACTAAATCTGGGCAGACCAAGGATGATCTCAAGCTACCTACTGATGACCAGCTGGTGGCATAGATCAAGGGAAAGACCATTGTAACAAATCATTACTGAAAGACCATTCTTATATTAATCAAGCAGAGATCAGGGCCTTCCTTATCCATCAAAAAACACAAAAACAACTATACACCGATACAATGTTCCATAGCTAAAATGTTTAATTATACTTAGTTTGCAATTATAAAACAGAGAAGTTGCATGAGAGAAAAAAAACATGGCTTGTATACTATGCTAAAAACGTTTAATTATACTTAGTCTGCAATCATAAAACAGAGAAGCTGCATGAGAGAAAAAAAAACATGGCTTATATACTGTGCTAAAAACGTTTAATTATACTTAGTCTGCAATCATAAAACAGAGAAGCTACATGAGAGAAAAAAAACATGGCTTATATACTGTGCTAAAAACATTTAATTATACTTAGTCTGCAATCATAAAACATAGAAGTTGCACGAGAGAAAAAAACATGGCTTATATACTGTGCCATCCAGAGCCAAATAAACCTAGAATTATATTTCAACTTGATCTAAACTTCCATTCACAGGTGGAGAATCAGCAATAGAAAGAGCTGCTTACCTGGTGGTTCGCTTGACGTCGTCGCAGATAATCACCAACAAAGTGGAAGCAGCCAGTAGCAGCGCCACAACAATTCAACGAAGAGAGCAGAAAGACAAAAACGCGCGAAGAAACAGAGCAAAGAAACACAGACGTGGGAAAAAAATAAACTTCGCGGGAGATATATTTATAAGAAATAGTTCGGCCAAACTATTTTAAGAGTAAAAGTTCAGCCAAACTTTTGTTGCCAGTTTTCCCATCTTTGGCAAAAAATCTGTTTGCCCAAACCGTCAATGTGCCATCCAATCTAAACGGAAGAACGAGTTCGGCAGAACTATCCAATAGTTCCGCTGAACTTTATCAAAAGTTCGGCCGAACTATTGTCGAAAAAAAAATTTCGCCCCCGATTCTCACAAAAGTGTAACCCAACTTCACATTTTCGCCCTTAAGAGGATTATTTTTAAGCTTGACATAACTGCCACTACTCGAAAGATGGTCGATCATCTTGCTGACATAGTCAGATCTATCCAAAATGACTATGGAACCACCTTTGTCCGCCTTGAGGATTACAATGTCAGGGTCACCCTAAGGATTTTAAGGGCAAGAAACTCAAGCTGGCTGAAGTTCCTTTTGGGAGGCTTAGCCTTCCTAAGAACAACAACGCAATCCTGCTTAATAATCTCAATGTTATCAGGAAAATCCCTAATACCAAACTCAATGTTACATATAATATCATTAATGAGAATCTTTTTCAGGACAAAAGCAAAATTAAGCCCTTTATTAAAGAGACTAAAAACTAAAAAAAATAAAATCCTTAATCGAAAAATTCACAACATTCTTCAAACCTTGAAGGGATTATTATTAATATTTTATTATTAAGATTATTATTTAAATTCATATTAATGTGAAAATGATTATTCTTAATATTAATATTCATATCATTATTATTACTTTAGCCATTGGTATTATAATAATTATTAATATATGTATTAATGTTATTGTTTAAATTCATATTAATGTCAATATGATTATTATTATTATAGTATTATTCAGGGTATCATCATTATTATTTTAAGTTGTTGGTATTAGTATGATTATAACAATTGATTTTATTAATGTTTTTAATATTGTTATGTTGTTGGTATTAGTATGATTATACAATTGATCTTATTAATGTTTTTAATATTGTTATGGTCCTTACTAAAGAACCTGTATCTATATTTCATATAATTATTATGATTCTTAGTATAAGAGTTATTATTAATAATTTATGAAAGTTTTTAAATTTATTATTCTTTATATTATTAAAGTTATCAAAGCTGTAAGGTTGAAAATCGCCTTAGAGTCCAATTGCTGCGGGAGAGAACGGGTTCTTACTCCGTTGACCACCATCGAGGCAGAACCCTCGACATTAATTTAATTTAAAATTATAATTATAATAATAATAATATTATTGTTATCAAATTCTTTTCGTGCCAAATAAAAAACATATATAATTTTTTATTTTTTTATATCCGAGTGTTTAATTGTTTATTTCTAATCATCCCAAAATTTCCCTATTCCACATTGTACTCTCTACCGTTTTTGGAGATAAACTTAATACAATAATGCCATGCTTATAATGCCTGGGCCAATTATAATGTCTAGTTGAGAGCAAGAATTTTGCCTTCATACATTTTTTTCACGCCGAGTTTCTTGTAGTGATGACCTCCATTGATATGGTGGCATGGCACATGCCTTAGCGTACCTCCCACATAACTGCCTGCACTACTCACTCACTTCTCTACTAATATATTATGTTCCCTGCACTACTCTCTCACTAAAGAACTAATATATCATTTCACATACCAGTGCTTGCATCACCTCACCTACCTAGAGGGAAGAGTTTTTTTTTGGTCATGTGGTCCAACCTTGTAGACTTTATTAATATTCACATTCCTTGTAATAATAATAATGTATAAGTATATACATGTGTGATTCTATAACATTAGATACTCAAATCTAGCTAATTATTCTATAAACATTAATTTATTTATTCAAATATTATGTTCCCCGCACTACTCACTCACTAAACAACTAATATACCATTGCATCAGCTCACCTACCTAAAGGGAATAGTTTTTTGGTCATGTGGTCAAACCTTGTAGACTTTATTAATATTCACACTCATAATAATAATAATATTGTATAATTATATACATGTGTGATTCTATAACACTAGATACTCAAATACAACTCATTATTCCATAAGCATTAATTTATTTATTCAAACTGCATGATTTTCTAACTTTTGATATTCAAATCCAGCTAATTAATCCATAAACATTAATTTATTTATTAAAACTCTTTGCACTTGGTAAGTATGTTATAGGTTGGATCAATATGATATGTTGTGATTTTTCTTGGGTAAGAGCTTTAGTTGTAATTAAAAATAGTACTTGGTTTCATATATTTTATTGGTTCTTTATTTGTTATTTTTTTGTTTTTTTAATGAATAGATATTTTAATTACGATAAGTATGTGAGTTGGTTTTATCAAGGAGTGTACATAGCATCTGATAACTATCTATCTAAGAAAAAACATATGGATGGTCAATAGATTGTTTTAATAAAATTTATAAGAACCTTCTAAAAAAATTAAAAATGTGCATTAATTTATTTATTCAAAGTGCGTGATTCTCTAACTCAGCTAATTAATCTATAAACATTAATTTATTTATTCAAACTATTTAGACTTGGTAACTATGTTCTAGGTTGGATCAATATGATATGTTGTGATTTTTCTTAGCTAAGAGGTTTAGTTGTAATTAAAAGTAGCACTTGGTCTCAATACTTTATTGGTTATTTATTTGTTATTTATTTGTTTTGTTTTTTTAATGAATGGATATTTTATTCACTGTATGTATGTGAGTTGGTTTTATTAAGGAGTGTACATAGCATCTGATAACTATCTATCCAGGAAAAACATATGGGTGGTCCATAGATTGTCTTAATAAAATTAATAAGCACCTTCTAAAAAATAAAAAGTGTGTATTAATTTATTTATTCAAATTGTGTGATTCTCTAACTGTTGATACTCAAATTCAGGTAATTAATCCATAAATATTAATTTATTTATTCAAACTCTTTGGACTTGGTAAGTATGTTCTAGGTTTGATCAATATGATATGCTGTGATTTTTCTTGGCTAAGAGGTTTAGTTGTCATTAAAAGTAGTACTTGGTCTCATATATTTTATTTGTTATTTAATTGTTATTATTATTTTTTTGAATGAATAGATATTTTATTCACGGTATGTATGCGGGTTGGTTTTATCGAGGAGTGTACATAGCATCTGATAACTATCTATCTAGGAAAAAACATATGGGTGGTCCATACATTGTCTTAATAAAATTTATAAGCACCTTCTAAAAAATAAAAAAAATGTGCATTAATTTATTTATTCAAACTGTGTGATTCTCTAACTCTTGATACTCAAATACAACTCATTAATCCATAAACATTACTTTATTTATTCAAACTCTTTGGACTTGGTAAGTATGTTCTAAGTTGGATCAATATGATATGTTGTGATTTTTTTTGGCTAAGAGGTTTAGTTGTAATTAAAAGTAGTACTTGGTCTCATATATTTTATTGGTTATTTATTTGTTTTTTTCTTTTTCTTTTTAATGAATGGATATTTTATTCATGGTATGTATGTGAGTTGGTTTTATCAAGGAGTGTACATATCATCTGATAATAATCTATCCAGGGAAAAACATATGGGTGGTCCATAGATTGTCTTAATAAAATTTATAAGTTCCTTCTAAAAAATTAAAAATGTGTATTAATTTATTTATTCAAAATGTGTGATTCTCTAAATCTTGATATGATCTGAATTTATGCAAGAACGCAACAGAATACACAAATAATCATAAATACAAATATGCAGTGGCAATAACACTTCATTTCATTAATATCAAATAACTGAAATTTGTTTACAGACAAAATGGAAGTAAGCTAGCTAGGGCGTTGGTAGCTTATCTCTGAGAAGAGATGTGGCGACTATAGGCCTCTGAACTCTGTGTTACAATGAGGCTTGAAGGCATATATATTATTGAGAAACAATGGAAAACCCTAAACATCCAAAAACCTAACCCTAGGAGATGAAATGTCAGATTATGGGCCCCATCGGTGTAAATTGGTACATCAATTTCTCGGGGTCGTAACTTTGGCATACCATTTTCCATTTGAAAAACATGATACATCATTAGAAATATCTATCCAATGACTACAAACACTGACAAAAAATAACATGTCCGAAGGTTTGATGCCCAAAAAACGTCGTTTAGGGCCTCAAAATGGCTCTAAAAGTTCAAGACTCAAAAAACTGCGAAAAATAGTAAATTGTATTGCAAATAAGGAAACTGAAAAAATGAAAGAAACAATGGTGGGGGTCCAAGTGGAATAGGCGGGTGGCCACCAATATCCACCTGGATCATTCCTCCCCCCTTAGGAAGAAATGGTCCCCATTGCGTTGAGTTCCTCCATGACATGAGGAAACTTCTGCTAAACTTGGTCCCTGATGAGCCACTTGCTCTGGTGAAGGAGTTGGTCTGCTTTGACAACTCAATATAGAGGTATCCTCTGTTGGCGAGTGTTTCTGTGTGTCCATAATACGATCAGTTGTGGCTTGTTCCATTCAAACTAGGTTTAACTCTGTTGGTGTGAGTTGTTTTGCCATGTCAGATGTGTCCAGTAGAGGTGGAAAGTAGGGTCGAAGGCGGTCAACATTGAACACTGTGTGTAGACCAAGGAATGGTGGAATACTAATCTTGAAGGCATTGTCCCCTACAACCTTGGTGATGGTGTATGACCTATATCGGAGCGGGCGAAGCTTGCAGTGGGGTCCAACAAGGTGCTCCCTCTACAAATGTAACCACACTTTGTTTCCCCCTTGGAAGTTGTGTTACACCCGATGTTGATCATGCCTCTACTTGTACTTAGCATTGGCTCTATCCAATATGTCATGAACCTGTTGGCGGATGTGCTAAATGCACTCAATGAAGTTGTTCACCTTGACAGCTTCAGATTGGACATGAGCCAAATCATCTTGAGTAGTTGAAAATGGCATGGCTACGTCAATGGGACATAGTGGTTGGAATCCTAAGCCCACCTAAAAGGGGTTGTGGTCAATTGAGTTGTGGAGGGCCCAATTATAGATATGTTGTACATAGGGGAGGCTCTCATCCCATGTGCGTGGATTCTTTGAGTTGTACATGCGCAGAATGTGTACGATCATCTTGTTGACGACCTCTGTCTGACCATCAGTTTGGGGATGGAAAGTTGTGGACTTGGTGAGCTTGGTGTCCAGAATTGACCATAGGCTGGACCAAAATGTATTGAGGAAACTACTGTCCCAATATGAGATGATAGACAGTGGGATCCCAAAGTGTACCCCCACTCGTTCAAAGAATAGTTTAGCGGTGGCTTTTGTTGTGATATTCTTCTTGTATGCCACCATAATGGCCATCTTCTAGAATTTGTCGACAACCACGAAAACACAGTCGTTGCCATGCTTAGTAGAAGGAAGGTATGAAATGTAATCCATGGAGATGGATTCCCAAGGTCGACTAGGGGTAGGCAGCAATGTATAAAGGCCTTGCTTCTTGATGGTCGATTTGGCAATGGTGCACGCAGTGCAGGATCATATGTACTTCCTGACATCCTGTCGAAGGTTTGGCCAACAAAAATGCTTTTGCAATACTGCCACTATTTTCTAGACCTCGAAATGTCCAGCGACTTGACTGTAGTGCACTTCCCAAATCATCTTGGCAGGCTCGCTTGAAGGAACACAAAGGTGTCCTAGGTGACATAGTAGTGCATCCTAGAGGTGAAAATGTGGAACTCGGCTACCCTCCAAGAGCATCTTGTATGTGTGGCCAAATTCTATATCGCTCTTGTAGAGAAGAGGCCAATCATAAGTCTCATGCCCAAAAGAGTTGAGCACGGTGGTTATTGCCACGATTGGTGGTTAGTTGAGGCAGTCTACAAAATTATTGGTGTTGCCCTTCTTATACTTGATGTTCAAATGAAACTGTTGCAGATATGTGGACCACTTCTGATGGCGATCGTTCTGCAACTTCCCTTGTGTCTCTATGAACTGCAAGGGTCTGTGATCTGTGTGGATGATCGTTTCCTTCCCCAAAATGTAATGCTTCCATTGTCGGCAAGCCGACACATTGGAATACATCTATTTGTCACAAGTGGGATACTTTCGAACTGTGTCGGACTGTGTCTCACTGTGATATGCCACTAGATGCCCCTGTTGAGTAAGAACTACCCCAGTAGCATAGTCAGAGGCATCTGGCTCGATCTCAAATGGTTGTTGAAAGTCTATTAATGTGCGAACAGGGGCACAACAGAGGCGATGTTTGAATTCTACGAACGCCTTCTGTTGAGATTTCGACCAAAAGAAATTTTCTTTTGATCCTCCCTTGGTGACTTGACTCAAGGGCCAAGTGATATGAGAGATCCCAACACAAACTTGCAGTAGAAATTAGCAAGACCCAGAAAGCTGCGAAGCTCTATTAGAATGGTTGGGGTTGGAAAATCCCGAATGACTTGGATCTTGGTTAGATCCACAAGCACCCCCCACTCATCAATAATGTATCCCAGATACTCAACCTGGATCATGCCAAAAGTTCACTTCTCCAAATTGGCACACAACTTGTGTTTCCGCAGTGTTTGGAGGATCTGTCGGATGTGGTGGAGGTGCTCTTCCAATGTCTGGCTGAACATCAGGATGTCATCCAAGTACACTACTACAAATGAGTTGGTGAATGGCCGCAAGATGTCGTCCATCAACCTCATGAAGGTTGTGGGAGCATTCATCAACCCGAAAGGCATGACTAGCCATTTGAAAAGGCCTTCCTTGGCTTTGAAGGCAGTCTTCCACACATCGGACGGTTCGATTGGTACCTGGTGATACCCAGACTTCAAGTAGATCTTGCTGAAATATTTTTCCCCTTTGATTTGGTACAGAAGGTCATCAATCCATGGGATCAGGTACCTATTCTAGACAATGACCTTGTTTAACGCCCAATAGTAAATACAAAGTCTCAAGTCCCATCCTTATTTTTCTCCAACAAGATCAGGCTCCTACAGGGCGATGAACTTGGACGAATGTGACCTTTCTGCAACAGCTCTTGAATCTACCTCTTGATTTCATCATTCTCCAGAATAGAGTGTCAATAGATCAGTCCATTGGGCAGCGACGCACTTGGGGTTAGATCGATGGGGTGCTTGACCTGATCGTGTAGAGGCACCCCCGCGAGTGAGGTGAAGATGTCCCGGTACTTCTCCACGACCTTCTCCATTTGTTGTTGTCATGTGGAGGAGCCCTATCTGGAGGTTCTGGCCACAGTCTTTTTCTTGTCCCGAGGGCAGATCATCAGGAAAAAAAATTTCTCGGTTTTGGAAATGAGCTTACTGCATTGTTTTGTAGTAACCAAAGAGATAGCGGTAGGCGGTGGTACCTCTAGTATCTTGTACAAATTATTTCCCAAAGTAACAATAACAGCGTAAGGCCAGGACTCATACACAACATGTCGCTTCCATAAGTATGATTGGCCTAATAATACATCACAAACATCAAGAGGAGAAATGTCACATAATACCTCATCGGTGAAGGGCTTGATGTTGTAGGGAAGGCAGCACTGCTGGCTGATACGTAGATCCCATCCTTGGTGGCCACCTGATGGTGTACGATTGTGGGTGTGCTTTGGTCGACAAGGCCAACCGTTTCATGACCTTTGTTGAAAGGAGGTTATTTTGGCTCCTATTGTCGACAATGAACCATAACGAGGAACAATTTATCCACATCTGGGAGTGGAAGAGACACTCCTCCTCCTTCAGAACTTCCGGTTCTTCCTTTTGGATCTTCGTGGTGGCAATGGCGACATTGGGCTCCGCATCGATAATATGGTTCCCTCTATCATTCCCCTTCTCGGGTTCTGATTCAGTGTCAGAGCATGGATATGATTTAGAAGCCTTCTTTTCAGATACCAGTGACTGTTTGGCCTGACACTCACTTGTGTTGTGAGTGGAGCTCTTATGGAACTCACACCACTTTCCCGTGTCCTTCTTCGGCTTCGCGGTGTTGTTCTTTTCTTGCGGCTTTGGTAGGTTGTCTTGGGCCACCATGCCTTGGCTTTGTGATTTTTTTTACGGTTTGGGGGCACCTTTTGCTTGCTTTTGATTTGCAGATCCAAAGTCTCGCTTATTCTTTTTGAATTTCTACTCAATCTTGGTAGAATACCGGTATGTCGTACCAAGCGAGGAGATGTCGAGGAACTCCATTTGCTACTGAATGTATCTGTGGTACTTCAGAACCAAATTTTTCTCTGAATATTTGATACCCAACTTTGTGCACAGGGTATGGAATATATTTGTCATCTCATGCACATCTTGATCCCTTTTTTTCCGCAGTGTAGTCCATTGTATGTACTTTACCTCATAGCTCCCACGGGATAATATTGTTCCCTGATGGCGTCTTGAAAAGAATTCCAAGCGAGTGCGAATTAGAACAAAGAAGGTTCCCCCTTGTCCTTTTTCTCACAGTAGGTTTCCCACTAGTCCTTGACATGGGGGCGACTTTGAGTAGTGAAAAAAAATCTTCTCCCAGTTGGAAAAGTCATGAAGCGAGAAATTTCCTTCTAATAGATTCAACCATCTATCTATGACGTCTGCATATATTTGGCCATCAAATATGTGAATGTCAAAGTTTACTTGTACCTTAAGAGGGGTTGCACCTCCAGAGTGGTTGTTGGATGCAGATGCGCCGCCAGTGGGCAGTTGTTGAAGGATCTAAGCAAAGTTTTCCATCATCGCATTCCTTTGTTTTTCAAGGGCCTCCTCGAGAAATATTTTGATAGGATCTCCTGCTTCATCGTCTTTCTTTTCATCCCCCATGGGCGGCCTTTGGGGTTTGCGAGGCTGATCATGCAAAGGTTCAACCAGATCGATCCCTAACTCCTCATACCCCGACCTCGTTGGGGGCATGCAAAGAAGGATCGAGAAAGAGCAGACTGCTGTGGTACCACTGATCCGAATTTATGCAGGAACACAACAGAGTACACAAATAACCATAAATACAAAAATCAGTGGAAATAACACTTCATTTCATTAATATCAAATAACTGAAATTTATTTACAGATAGAATGGAAATAAACTAGCTAAGGCACTGGTAGCTTATCTCTAGGAAGATATGTGGCGGCTATAGGCCTTTGAATTCTATGTTACAGTGAGGCTCGAAGGCCTATATATTATTGAGAAACAATGGAAAACTATAAACATCCAAAAACCTAACCCTAGGAGATGAAACGCCAGAATATGGGCCCCGTCAGGGTAAATTGGTACATCAATTTCCAGGTGTCGTAACTTTGGCATACTATCTCCATTTGATGCACATGATACATCGTTAAAAATATCTATCCGAGGAATACAACAACTAACAACAAATATCTAGTTTGGAATGGACTCAAATTAGCTGGAGGTTTGATGCCCAAAAAATGTTGTTTAGGGCCTAAAAACGGCTCCGGAAATTTAGGAATCGAAAAACTGCCAAAAATAGTAAATTGTGCTACAATTAAGGAAACCGAAAAACTGAAAGAAACAATGGTGGGGGTCCAAGTGGAATAGGCGGGTGGCCACCAATATCCACCTCGATCATGATACTCAAATCCAACTAATTAATGCCTAAACATTAATTTATTTATTCAAACTCTTTGGACTTGGTAAGTATGTTTTAGGTTGGATCAATATGATATGTTGTGATTTTTCTTGGTTAAGAGGTTTAGTTGTAATTAAAAATAGTACTTGGTCTCATATATTTTATTAGTTATTTATTTTATTTTATTTTTTGTTTTTTTAATGAATGGATATTTTATTCATGGTATGTATGTGAGTTGGTTTTATCAAGGAGTGTACATAGCATCTAATAACTATCTATCCGAGAAAAAAAATATGGGTGATCCATAGATTGTCTTAATAAAATTTATAAGCACCTTCTAAAAATTAAAAATTTGTATAAAATGTGTGGAATCTCTAAGATCTATAATGGGGAGAGTCTTAAACTTCCATTTCAGCTATTTTAGTTATATTTACATTTGAGTAACATAAAGGGCTTCCAAGGATATGATAACGAAATTCATCGAAGAATTTTTTTTGTTTTTACTACTATCCCATTTTTAGAGCCCTCGTTTTAAATTTGTTTTTGACTTTTAATTAGGTTAAATTTCCCATTCATAATAGAGTTAGAGTGGAGTACAAGTAGATAAGTGGTCATGATAAGAGGAATTTAGACTCAGATGATGGTGTGGGCATAAAGTTTCAAGTATTAATGTATTTGTTGTTTATGATTAATAAACTTATAAAGAACTATCTTCTTTATTTTTCCTAAATATTGCAAATGTGTTTATTTATTTGTTTTAAAATTTTGATTTGAGATTGAACTAATTTCCTAATAATGAGTTGCAATCAATTTATTGTGGATTCATATATTTATATTGTGGATTTAGGCTGTCATTTCATATATTTATCACGATTCATAGTTATATGACTATTTGGCTTTAAGGAAGGATGGATGCTTTTAATATGTGTAGATTTGAACATAGAATTGTAATTACCTATACAAAACTGAGTTGAGACTAATACCCACTAATTTGGCAGTGTCATGGTCTAAGACATGATCTATGACACCAATGGCTTCTTGGATGGGGATTTTGGTAAATAAGGACACAACATCAAAACTTACCAACAACTCACCAAGCTCCAACTTGATATCTTTCCATTCCTTAATGAAGGAAGCAGAGTCATTGACATAGGAATGAGTGAGGCCTACAAGAGGTTTAAGCTTCAGGGCTAAGAATTTAGCGAGAAGATAAGTAGGACCACCTATTGTGTTAACAATAGGTCTTAATGGGGCCCTAGATTTATGAATCTTAGGAAGGCCATAAATCCTAGGGGTGAGGGGATTGCTCTTGATAAGCTTCTTCAATAGAGGATTAAGAGAATAATAGGGAAACCTCCTTAGAAATGGATTTAAGAGGATTCTTTTTAAGCTTGACGTAACTTCCACTACTCGAAAGATGGTCGATCATCTTGCTGACATAGTCAGATTTATCCAAAATGACTATGGAACCACCTTTGTCCGCCTTGAAGATTACAATGTCAGTGTCATCCCTAAGGGTTTTAAGGGCAAGAAACTCAAGATGATTGAGGTTCCTTTTCGGAGGCTTAGCGTTCGTAAGAACAACAACGCAATTCTGCCTAATAATCTCCTTAATGTTATCAAGAAGGTCTCTAATACCAAACTCGATGTTACATATAATGTTATCAATGAGAATCTTTTTCGGGGCAAAGATGAAATTAAACCCTTTATTAAAGAGACTAAAGACTAAAAATACAAAATACAAAATGCTTACTCAAAAAGTTCACAACATTGTTAAAGTTATTATTTAAATTCATATTAATGTCAAAATAATTATTCTTAATATTAATATTCATATCATTATTATTAATGGAGTCATGAGCCATTGGTATTATAATAATTATTCATTATTATTACTTGAGTCATAAGCCATTGGTATTATACTTGACCCATTGGTATTATAATAATTATTAATATATGTATTAATGTTATGGTTTAAATTCATATTAATGTCAATATGATTATTATTATATTAGTATTCAGGTTACTATTATTATCTTTAAGTTGTTGGTATTAGTATGATTATAACAATGATCTTATTAATGTTTTTAATATTGTTATGGTCCTTACTAAAGAACCTGTGTCTATATTTCATATAATTATTATGATTCTTAGTATCAGAATTATTATTGATAATTTATGAAAGTTTTTAAATTTATTATTCTTTATATTATTAAAGTTATCAAAGCTGTAAGGTTGAAAATCGAAATTGCTGTGGTTAACCTTAGAGTCGAATTGCTGCGGGAGAGAACGGGCTCTTGCTCCATTGACCACCATCGAGGCAGAACCCTCGACACTAATTTAATTTAATTTAAAATTAAAATTAAAATTATGATAATATTATTGTTATCAAATTCTTTTCGCGCCAAATAAAAATTATATATAATTTTTAATTTTTGTTATATGCAAGTGTTTAATTGTTTATTTCTAATCATCCCAAATTTTCACTATTCCAATACAATAGTACCATACTTATAATGCCTGCGCCAATTATAATGCCTTCATACATTTTTTCACGCCGAGTTTCTTGCACTGATGACCTCCATTGATATGATGGCATGGTACATGCCTTAGCGTACCACCCACATAACTGCCTGCACTACTCACTCACTCCTCTCCTAATATATTATGTTCCCTGCACTACTCTCTCACTCCTCTACTAATATATTATGTTCCCTACACTACTCACTCACTAAACAACTAATATATCATTTCACATACCAGTGCTTGCATCACCTCACCTACCTAGAGGGAAGAGTTTTTTTTGGTCATTTGGTCAAACCTTGTAGACTTTATTACTATTCATACTCCTAATAATAATAATAATAATGTATAAGTATATACATGTGTGATTCTATAACATTAGATACTCAACTCTAGCTAATTATTCTATAAACATTAATTTATTTATTCAAATATTATGTTCCTGCACTACTCACTCACTAAACCACTAATATATCATTTCACTAAACAACTAATATATCATTGCATCATCTCACCTAGCTAGAGGGAAGAGTTTTTTTGGTCATGTGGTCAAACCTTGTACACTTTATTAATATTCACACTAATAATAATAATATTGTATAAGTATATATATGTGTGATTCTATAACACTAGATACACTAATAATAATAATATTGTATAAGTATATATATGTGTGATTCTATAACACTAGATACTCAAATCCAGCTGATTATTCCATAAACATTAATTTATTTATTCAAACTGCATGATTCTCTAACTCTTGGTATTCAAATCCAGCGAATTAATCCAAAAACATTAATTTATTTATTAAAACTCTTTGGACTTGGTAAGTATGTTATAGGTTGGATAAATATTATATGTTGTGATTTTTCTTCGCTAAGAGTTTTAGTTGTAATTAAAAATAATACTTGGTCTTATATATTTTATTGGTGGTTTATTTGTTATTTTTTTTGTTTTTTAATAACTAAATATTTTATTTATGGTAAGTATGTGAATTGGTTTTATTAAGGAGTGTACATAGCATTTGATAACTATCTATTTAGGAAAAAACATATAAGTGGTCAATAGATTGTCTTAATAAAATTTGTAAGAACCTTCTAAAAAATTAAAAATGTGCATTAATTAATTAATTTATTCAAACTGCGTGATTTTCTAACTCTTTGTTCTCAAATCGAGCTAGTTGATCTATAAACATTAATTTATTTATTCAAACTATTTAGACTTGGTAAGTATGGTAAGTATGTTCTAGGTTGCATCAATATGATATGTTGTGATTTTTCTTGGCTAAAAGATTTAGTTGTAATTAAAAATAGTACTTGGTCTCATATATTTTATTGGTTATTTATTTGTTATTTTTTATTGTTTTTTGTAATGAATGGATATTTTATTCACTGTATGTATATTAGTTGGTTTTATTAAGGAGTGTACATAGCATCTGATAACTATCTATCCAGAAAAAAACATATGGGTGGTCCATAGATTGTCTTAATAAAATTTATAGACACCTTCTAAAAAATTAAAAATGTGCATTAATTTATTTATTCAATGTGTGATTCTCTAACTCTTGATACTCAAATCCAGCTAATTAATCCATAAACATTAATTTATTTATTCAAACTCTTTGGACTTGGTAAGTATTTTCTAGTTTGGATCAATATGATATGTTGTAATTTTTCTTGGCTAAGAGGTTTAGTTGTCATTAAAAGTAGTACTTGGTCTCATATATTTTATTGGTTATTTAATTGCTATTTTTTTTTTTGAATGAATGGATATTTTATTCATGGTATGTATGCGAGTTGGTTTTATCAAGGAGTATACATAGCATCTGATAACTATCTATCCAGGAAAAAACATATGGGTGGTCCATACATTGTCTTAATAAAATTTATAAGCACTTTCTAAAAAAATAAAAATGTGCATTAATTTATTTATTCAAACTGCGTGATTATCTACGTCTTGATACTCAAATCCAACTAATTAATCCATAAAAATTAATTTATTTATTCAAACTCTTTGGACTTGGTAAGTATGTTCTAGGTTGGATCGATATGATATGTTGTGATTTTTTTTTGGCTAAGAGGTTTAGTTGTAATTAAAAGTTGTACTTAGTCTCATATATTTTATTGGTTATTTATTTGTTTTTTTTTTGCTATTTTAATGAATGGATATTATATTCATGGTATGTATGTGAGTTGGTTTTATCAAGGAGTGTACATAGCATCTGATAATTATCTATCTAGGGAAAAACATATGGGTGGTCCATAGATTGTCTTAATAAAATTTATAAGCACTTTCTAAAAAATTAAAAATGTGCATTAATTTATTTATTCAAAATGTGTGATTCTCTAAATCTTGATATGATCTGAATTTATGCGGGAACACAACAGAATACACAAATAACCATAAATAAAAATATGCAGTGGAAATAACACTTCATTTTATTAATATCAAATAACTGAAATTTGTTTACAGATAAAATGGAAGTAAACTAGCTAGGGCATTGGTAGCTTATCTCTGAGGAGAGATGTGGCAACTACAGGCCTCTGAACTCTGTGTTACAATGAGGCTCGAAGGCCTATATATTACTGAGAAACAATGGAAAACCTAAACATCCAAAAACCTAACCCTAGGAGATGAAATGTCAGAATATGTGCCTCGTCGGGGTAAATTGGTACATCAATTTCCCGGGGTCGTAACTTTGCCATACTATCTCCGTTTGACGCACATGATACATCATTAGAAATATATATCCGATGACTACAATTATTGATAATCAATAACACGTTTAGAGGTTTGATGCCCAAACAACGTCGTTTAGGGCCTCAAAACGGCTTCGGCAGTTCAGGACCCAAAAAACTGCCAAAAATAGTAAATTGTGCTACAATTAAGGAAACTGAACAACTGAAAGAAAAAATGGTGGGGGTCCAAGTGGAATAGGCGGGTGGCCACTTATATCCACCTGGATCATTCCCCCCCCCTAGGAATAAATGGTCCCCATTGCATTGAGTTCCTCCATGATATGAGGAAACTTTTGCTGAACTTGGTCCCTGGTGAGCCACTTGCTTTGGTGAAGGAGTTGGCCTGCTTTGACAACTTGATATAGCGGGATCCTCTGCTGGCGAGTGTTATTGATCTGTGTGTCCATAATACGATCAGTTGTGGCTTGTTCCATGCAGACTAGGTTTAACTCTATTGGTGTGAGTTGTTCTGCCATGTCGGATGTGTCCAGTAGAGGTGGAAAGTAAGGTCGAAGTCAGTCGACATTGAACACTTTGTGCAGACGAAGGAATGGTGGAATATTGAGCTTGAATTCATTGTCCCCTACAACCTTGGCGATGGTGTATGACCTATATTGGAGCGGGTGAAGCTTGCGGTGGGGTCCAACAAGGCAAAATGTAACCACACTTTGTTTCCCACCTAGAAGTTGTGTTGCACCCGATGTTGATCATGTTGATGCTTGTAATTAGCATTGGCTCTGTCCAATATGTCATGAACATGTTGGCGGATGTGCTAAATGTGCTCAATAAAGTTGTTCACCTTGACACCTTCAGACTGGACATGAGCCAAATCAACCCAAGTAGCTGCAAATGGCATGGCTACGTTAATGGGACATAGTGGTTGGAATCCCAAGCCCACCTGAAAGGGGTTGTGGTCGGTTGAGCTGTGGAGGGCCCAATTATAGATATGTTGTACATAGGGGAGGATCTTATTGTTGGGTATGTGTTATATTCTTTCCACGACTAGTCACGCGCGGGGTGGGGGGTAAGAGGGGGGGTGATAGCCCCCCTTGTCGAGGTTCGGGGCAGCACCCCGGAAATTTTTTTGGTCCTTAATTTCTAGTGGGCGGTCCGCGCCCATGGTTTTGTGCATGGTTTTGCACATGGTTTTGGGGTATGATGGTTTTCGGCCCCTAGTATTTTTGTAGAAAGGAACTACGGTTATGTTCTAATCCAGGGTTAATGGATTGGGGTTTATGTATGCTTTGGCATGTATATATATGTGTTGTAACACTAAAAGGAATATAATGAAAAATCAAGCTGATCATCCTGATTTGGGATCCAAGGGAAAATCTCTGTGTTTATCTGTTTTATGTTTTATGCTCTCGCTATTGTTTATTTTATGTTATAAGATTCGTGTGTTGATAATTTCTGTTCAGGCTTAAAAACTACACTCATCCCATGTGCGTGGATGCTTTGAGTTGTACATGTGCAGAATGTGTACGATCATCTTGTTGATGACCTCTGTCTGACCATCAGTTTGGGGATGGAAAGTTGTGGACTTGGTGAGCTTGGTGTCCAGCATTGACCATAGGTTGGACCAAAATGTATTGAGGAAACTACTGTCCCGATCTGAGATGATAGACTGTGGGATCCCAAAGTGTACCCCCACTCATTCAAAGAAGAGTTTAGCAGTGGCTTTTGCTGTGATATTCTTATTGCAGGCTGCCATAATGGCCATCTTCGAGAATTTGTTGACAACCATGAAAACACAGTCGTTGCCATGCTTAGTAGAAGGAAGGCCCGACATGTAATCCATGGAGATGGATTCCCAAGGTCGACTAGGGGTAGGCAGCGAAGTATAAAGGCCTTGCTTCTTGATGGTCAGTTTGGCAATGAAAAACGCAGTGCAGGATCTAATGTACTTCTCGACATCCTGTTGAAGGTTTAGCCAATATAAATAATTTTGCAATACTAACACTGTTTTCTAGACCCCGAAATGCCTAGTGACCCAACTGTAGTGCGCTTCTCAAATCACCTTGGAAAACTCGCTTGAAGGAACACAAAGGTGTCCTAGGTGACATAGTAGTGCATCCTAGAGGTGAAAATGTGGAACTCGGCTACCATCTAAGAGCGTCTTGTATGTGTGGCAAAATTCTGGATTGCTCTTGTAGAGAAGCGGCCAACCAGAAGTCTCATGCCCACAAGAGTTGAGCACGGTGGTTATCGCCACGATCGATGGTCAGTTGAGGTAGTTTGCAACATTATTTGTGTTTCCCTTCTTGTACTTGATGTTGAAATGAAATTGTTGCAGATATGTGGACCACTTATGATGGCGATTGTTCTACAACTTCCCTTGTATATGTATGAACTGCAAGGGTCAGTGGTCTGTGTGGATGACCCTTTCCTTCCCCAAAATGTAATGCTTCCATTTTTGGAAAGCCTACACAATGGAAGGCATCTCTTTGTCATAAGTGGGATACTTTCGAACTGTGTCGGATTGTCTCACTGTGATATGCCACTGGATGCCCCTATTGAGTAAGAACTGCCCCAATAGCATAGTCAGAGGCATCTGTCTCGATCTCAAGTGGTTGTTGCAAGTCTGGTAATGTGCGAACTGGGGCACAAAAGAGGCGATGTTTGAATTCCACGAACACCTTCTGTTGAGATTCCAACCAAAAGAATTTTTATTTTGCTCCTCCCTTGGTGACTTGACTCAAGGGCCAAGTGATATGAGAGAATCCCAACACAAACCTGTAGTAGAAATTAGCAAGACCCAAAAAACTGCGAAGCTATATTAGAGTGGTTGGTGTTGGCTAATCCAAAATGACTTGGATCTTGGTTGGATCCACATGCACCCCCCACTCATAAATAATGTATCCCAGATACTGAATCTGGGTCATGCTAAAAGTGCACTTCTCCAAATTGGCACACAATTTGTGTTTCTGCAGTGTTTGGAGGACTTGTCGGATGTGGTGGGGGTGCTCTTCCAATGTCTTGCTGAAGATCAAGATGTCATCCAAGTACAGTACTACAAATGAGTTGGTGAATGGCCGGAAGATGTCGTCCATCAACCTCATGAAAGCTGCGGGAGAATTCGTCAACCCGAAAGGCATGACCAACCATTTGAAAAGTCCCTCCTTGACTTTGAAGGCAGTCTTCCACACATCAGACGGTTCGATTGGTACCTGGTGATACTCGGACTTCAAGTCGATCTTGTTGAAATATTTTTCCCCTCTGAGTTGGTATAGAAGGTCATCAATTCGTGGGATCAGGTACCTATTTCAGACAGTGATCTTGTTTAGCACCCAATATTCAATACAAAGTCTCCAAGTCCCATCCTTATTCTGCACCAACAAGATTAGACTCCCATAGGGTGATGAACTTGTACGAATGTGAACTTTCTGCAACAGCTCCTGAATCTACCTCTTGATTTCATCGTTCTCCAAAACAGAGTGTCGATAGATCGGTCCATTGGGCAGCGACACACCTGGGGTCAGATCGATGGGGTGCTTAACCTGACAGTGTAGAGGCACCCCTGTGGGTGAGGTGAAGATGTCTCGGTACTCCTCCACGACCTTGTCCATTTGTTGTTGTCATATGGAAGAGCCCTGTCTGGAGGTTATGGCCACAATATTATTCTTGCCTTGAGGGCGAATCATCAAGAAAATGTTTTTCCCAGTTTTGGAAATGAGCTTACTTCATTGTTTTGTAGTAACCAAAGAGATAACGGTAGGCGGTGGTACCTCTGGTATCCTGTACAACTTATTTCCCAAAGTAACAATAACATCGTGAGGCGAGGACTCATACACAACATGTCGCTTCCACAAGTATGGTTGGCCTAATAATTCATCACAAACATCAAGAGGAGAAATGTCACATAATACCTCATCGGTGAAGGGCTTGATGCTGTAGGGAAGGCAACACTACTGGCTGATGCGTAGATCTTGTCCTTGGTGAAGCCACCTGATGGTGTATGATTGTGGGTGTGCTGTGGTCGACAAGGCCAACTGCTTCATGACCTCTGCTGAAAGGAGGTTATTTTGGCTCCTACTGTTGACAATGATCTATAGCGGGGAACACTTTACCCACATCTGGGAGTGGAAGAGACGCTCCTCCTCCTTCGGATCTTCCGGTTCTTCCTTTTGGATCTTCGTGGTGGCAACGGTGGCATTGGGCTCTGCATCAATAATATGCTTCGATCTATTATTCCCATTCTCGGGTTTTGATTCAGTGTCAAAGCATGGATCTAATTTAGAAGCCTTCATCTCAACCACCAGTGATTTCTTGGCCCGACACTCACTTGTGTTGTGAGTAGAGCTCTTATGGAACTCACACCACTTTCCCGTGTCCTTCTCTGGCTTCGCGGTGTTTTTCTTTGCTTGCGGCTTTGGTAGGTTTTCTTGGGCCACCATGCCTTGTCTTTCTACTTTGTTTTGCAGTTTGGGGGCACCTTTTGCTTGCTTTTGATTCACAGGTCCAAAGTCTCGCTTCTTCTGTTTGAATTTCTGCTCAATCTTGGCAGCATACTAGTATGCCGTACCAAGTGAGGAGATGTCGAGGAATTCCATATCCTCCTGAATGTATCTGTGCAGACAACTGTGGTAATTCAGAACCAAATTTTTCTCTGAATATTTGATACCCAACTTTGTGCACAGGGTATGGAATAGATTCGTCAACTCATGCACATCTTGATCCCTTTGTTGCCGCAGTGTAGTCCATTGTATGTACTTGTCCTCATAGCTCCCCTCGGGATAATATTGTTCCCTGATGGTGTCTCGAAAATAATTCCAAGTGGGTATATCTGAGAACAAAGAGGGTTCCCCCTCGTCCTTTTTCTCACAGTAGGTTTCCCACCAGTCCTTGACACGGGGGCGACTTTGAGCAGTGAAAAAATAATCTTCTCTCGGTCGGAAAAGTCATGAACCGAGAAATATCCTTGTAATAGATTCAACCATCTATTAACGATGTCTGCATCTATTTGGCCATCAAATATGGGAATGTCAAAGTTTACTTGTACCTTAAAAGGGGTTGCACCTCCAAAGTGGCTGTTGGGTGCAAATGCACCGCCAATGGGCAGTCGTTGAAGGATCTAGACGAAGTTATCCATCATCATGTTCCTTTGTTTTTCAAGGGCCTCCTAGAGAAATATTTTGATAGGATCTCTTGCTCCATCGTCTTTCTTTTCATCCCCCATGGGCGGCCTTCGGGGTTTGCGAGGCTGATCTTGCAAAGGTTCAACCAGATTGATCCCTAACTCCTTATACCCCGACCTCGTTGGGGACATGCAAAGAAGGATCGAGAAAGAGCAGACCGCTCTGACACCACTGATCCGAATTTATGCAGGAACACAACGGAGTACACAAACAACCATAAATACAAATATGTAGTGGAAATAACACTTCATTTCATTAATATCAAATAATTGAAATTTGTTTACAGACAAAATGGAAATAAACTAGCTAGGGTGCTGGTAGCTTATCTCTGAGATGTGGTGGCTACAGGCTTCTGAATTTTGTGTTACAGTAAGGCTCGAAGGCCTATATATTATTGAGAAATAATGGAAAACCATAAACATCCAAAAACCTAACCCTAGGAGATGAAACGCCAGAATATGGGCCCCATCAGGGTAAATTGGTACATCAATTTCCTGGGGTCGTAACTTTGGCATATTATCTCTGTTTGACGCACATGATACATCGTTAGAAATATCTATCCGAGGACTACAACTACTAGCAAAAAATATCAAGTTTGGAATGGAATCAAATTCTCTGGAGGTTTGATGCCAAAAAAATGTCGTTTAGGGCCTCAAAATGGCTTCGGAAATTTTGGACCCGAAAAACTGCCAAAAATAGTAAATTGTGCTACAATTAAGGAAACTGAAAAACTGAAAGAAACAATGGTGGGGGTCCAAGTGGAATAGGCGGGTGTCCACCAATATCCACCTGGATCATGATACTCAAATCCAACTAATTAATGAATAAACATTAATTTATTTATTTAAACTCTTTGGAATTGGTAAGTATGTTCCAAATTGAATCAATATGAGATGTGATTTTTCTTAGTTAAGAGGTTTAGTTGTAATTAAAGATAGTACTTGGTCTCATATACTTTATTGATTATTTATTTTATTTATTTTTTTGTTTTTTTAATGAATAGATGTTTTATTCATAGTATGTATGTGAGTTGGTTTTATCAAGGAGTGTACATAACATCTCATAACTATCTATCCGAGAAAAAACATATAGGTAGTCCATAGATTGTCTTAATAAATTTTAGAAGCACCTTCTAAAAATAAAAAAAATGTGTATAAAATGTGTGGAATCTCTGAAATCTATAACGGGGAGAGTCTTAAACTTCCATTTCAACTATTTTAGTTATATTTACATTTGAGTAACATAAAGGGTTTCCAAGGATATGATAACGAAATTCATAGAAGAGAATTTTTTTATTTTTACTACTATCCCATTTTTAGAGCCCCCGTTTTAAATTTATTTTTGACTTTTAATTAGGTTAAATTTCCCATTCATAATAGAGTTGGAGTGGAGTACAAGTAGATAAGTGGTCATGATAAGAGGAATTTAGACTCGGATGATGGTGTGGGGATAAAGTTTCAAGTATTAATGTATTTGTTCTTTATGATTAATAAACTTATAAAGAACTTTCTTCTTTATTTTTCCTAAATATTGCAAATGTGTTTATTTATTGATTTGAGATTGAACTAATTTCCCGAATCAATTTATTGTGGATTCATGTTGTCATTTCAAATATTTATATTGTGGATTCAAGTTGGCTTTAAGGAAGGATGGATGCTTTTATTATGTGTAGATTTGAACAAAAACCACACAATAAGAATGAGCCAAAAGTTGGATCGCATGTTTTGTTCCTTATCATTTATTGTGGGCAGTTATAATTTATAATTGATTGATTTTTTATTGAAATTAGTTATGTTCCCTTCACTTTGTTAAAGAATCACCCTAAGTCATTAAGGTTTTTCCCTAAATCTAAACTAACTTCTATACTAGGGAGAACTTTGTGAGCTCTTCCGCTTATGGCCTCTCCTCCTCTATTTTGGATCTTATCTTTGTCGTTTTCCCTTTCTTTATAGTTTGGAAATAAAAAAATTTCATTTTCAACTTGTTTAATGATTTTTTTCCAACCTTTCTAAATATGTGTATGTGCTTGTCTTCAACTACGGATACAGGTGCCCACAAAATTTCCTTTAGCAAAAGCACATACACATGTAAGTTTTTGCAAATAATCTATAGACATCTCCTAAAGATTGAAAAAATCCTTACAAGCCTAGAATTTGTCTACCAAGTTTTGAATATCTTTGCAAATTTAGGGCTTTGGGATCTCCGTATTAGGGGTTTTACTATGTTTTTCATTTTTTTTTCATTAATAAATGAAAACAAGAAAATATATAAAAAATGATTATTTGTATTATTTTGATTTATAAGCATATTAATTAAATTTGAAATGGAAGTTTCATTACATGCAATGTGAAGTTGATCTCTTGGTTATTTGCATTTTAAAGTTTTTAAAGAGTGCTTAGATTTATTGAAAGATCAAAATAAATGCTCGTAAAATTTATTTTTCTTTAAATTTCTATTGTTCTAAAGTATTTAAAATTGTGTTTCATTTCCATTCCCCTTTTTGTGTCACTAATAGCCCTAAAAATTAATGACATCTAAAATAGTTTAGGTTTAGGGCCTTGGTGTAGGTTGGATAGTATTTTTTTCAAGGATGAAAAAATAAAACTATAACTATAAGAGAGTGTTAAAAATATAGTAAAATTACCCTTTGGTAAAGCACACCTGACATGCACATTAATTACATGGCTAATCATAACAACTATCGAGATTATCCTATGTTGCTTATGTAATGAGTTATATGTGAATGGGAGCTTTGGAAAAATCGGTAAGCCCTTGGGGTGACAAAGTTTTTCTATAGTTTTGGGTGTATGAGAAATTCTATTATTCCCTTCCCATAAGTGGGAACTTAAACCATGATTATTCCACTAATTTTCCTTTTCCAATTTGGTAAAATTGGTGAAAATTCCTAGGTTTTCAACCAGGTGATTAAAAGTGGTTATTATAGCCTCTTTTACCCACATTGAGTCAGTTATAGGAACCCTTGTCTTTTTGAGCTTGATGCATAGCATTTTCCCCTTCAATTTGTCTCTTTTATAGTAATGTCATTGGTTAGCCATTTACATCCCGCGAAACTCCTATAGTTCACTATTATGAAACGATCTCCAAAAATAGAAGAAAAGAGAGATCAACGCCTTAGAAATTAGCCACTTCGAGGGGGAAACCTCCATTACATTAAATAAATGAACAATTCTTGGATGATACAAATGACGAAAACCTCCTTCTATATATAGGCGTTCATGGGGTCACACTATAATCCTAGCCGACCTAACAATAATAATGTAAGGGCACAATAATAACAATATTGGGGTTACGGGGGTACAATAATAACAATAAGGGGGTTACACTAACAACAATAAGGGATTATACTAGTAATATAGGGACCTTACATGCCCCTCTCCTTCAAAAAAGTGTTGTCCTCAACGCTTGAGTAGCTCTGGATGCTTATGTATAAAATTCTCATCCTCCCATGTAGAATCTTCAGTGGGTAAGTTCTTCCATTTGATGACATACTCTGAAATTGATCGATTTTGTAGCTGTCGAGTTCTTGTTTCCGTGACTGCTTCAAGTTCCAATATGATTTTCCCTTCCTCATCAAGTTCTGGAAATATTGTTTGAACTGGAAATTTGTCCCCTATAACCTTCTTTAAGCATGAAACATGGAAAACTGGATGCACTCGCAAAGAAGTAGGAAGCTTCAATTTGTATGCCATAGTACCAATCTTTTGCAACACCTTGTAAGGACCATAGTACTTTGGCGATAATTTATTATCCTTCTTAGCTTGCTTGAGGGAAATTTGTTTGTATGGTTGTGGCTGTAAAAATACCCAGTCTCCTACATCAAAACTTCTCTCATTACGATGTTGATTTTCCTGTTGTTTCATTCGATTTTGTGCCCAATTTAGGTTATCCTTTAAGAGTTGGATAACTTAATGTTGATGCTCGATGTGATCTTCCATTGCTTAAACCTTAGAATTTTCTCTTAAAGAAGATGTGATGGACGGTGGATGATATCCATAAAGTGTGATAAATGGGGTCATTTTTGCTGCAGTATGGAAGGAAGTGTTATACCACCATTCAGCGAGAGGTAACCACTTGACCCATTGTGTTTGATTATCAGATACAAAACAACGAATATATCCTTCCAAACATTTATTCACTATCTCTGTTTGACCATCAGATTTAGGATGATAAGATGAGCTATGAGCTAGTTGAGTACCCAAACAAGAAAACAATTCTGTCCAAAAATTTCCAGTAAAAATGGGATCTCTGTCACTCACAATAATCTTTGGGTTTCCATGTAGCTTTTGAATTGCTTCCATAAATGCAATAGTAACTGTACTTTCTTTAAATGGATGAGATAATGCACAAAAGTGTGCATACTTGGTAAGTCTATGAACTACCACCATGATTACACTCTTTCCTTCTGACTTAGGTAAACTTGTGATAAAATCCATTGAAATATCCTCCAAAACGTTGACTTGGAATGGATAAAGGTTGTAGAAGACGTGGGGTCTTAATTGTCTCCACTTTATTTTGCTGGCAAACTAAACATTCCGCCACAAAATTTTGAATATCAGATTTAAGTCCATCCCAAAAAAATTCTTTCTTCACCCTATGGTAAGTTTTTAAAAATTCCCGAGTGTCCTCCTAAAGGAGAAGTGTGCAATTCAAAAAAAATCTTTTGTTTTAGTTGGGAATTATTGCAAATATATAAGCGATATTTGTACCATAAGGAATCATTTTTCCAACTAA
This sequence comes from Pinus albicaulis, assembly GCA_034641835.2. Taxonomy (NCBI): domain Eukaryota; kingdom Viridiplantae; phylum Streptophyta; class Pinopsida; order Pinales; family Pinaceae; genus Pinus; species Pinus albicaulis. The sequence goes on from CM076569.1 coordinate 611,358,861, forward strand.
ATGTATCATATGTACTAGGATCTTGCTGAAACTTTTGAATGAGTGTCCACACTTTTTCATCCTTATTCCATTCATCCCTTGCTTCGGTTATCCAATCTAGTTGGATAATTAGAAATGGCACAAAGCAATGCTTCCACCTCTTCATCCTTTCTTGAGAGTGCATCTGCAACAAAATTTGGCTTCCCTTTTTTGTAGATGATTTCAAAGTCATAACCCAACATCTTTGTGACCCATTTTTGCTACTCTTATGAAGATAGTCTTTGTTCCAAAAAGTGTTTAAGACTATCATGATCAGTTTTTACCTTGAAGTGTCTTCCCATTAGGTAAGTTTGCCATTTCTTTAGTGCATGCAGTATTGCTAACATTTCCTTCTCATAAATAGGTTTCTGTAAATACTTTCCTTTGGTTGGACGACTTTCAAAAGCAATGGGTCTTCCTTCCTGCATTAAAACTGCACCAATTCCATTTCCTGAGGCATCACATTCCACAATAAAGGTTTTTGTGAAGTCTGGCGTAGCTAAGACCGGTTCTAGGCACATTGCCTCTTTAAGATGTTCAAAGGCCTTAGTTGCTTCAGGAGTCCATGAAAATGCATCTTTCTTCAATAATGTTGTTAGAGGTGCTACTATTCTCCCATAATTCTTAACAAAATTGCGATAATACCCTGTTAACCCGAGAAATCCTTGCAACTGCTTTATGGTTGTGGGGACTTTCCATTCCTTAATGGCTTTAATTTTGTTAGGGTCTACCTTAACACCCTCGTGAGATACAATATGACCCAGATATTCCACCACTTGTACTCCAAAGAAACATTTGGATGTTTTTGCATATAATTGTTTCTCCTTCAATAGTTTGAGCACCCTGTCAACATGTTCAACATGATCCTTCCAAGACCTGCTGTAGATTAGTATATCATCAAAAAATACTAGCACAAATTTTCTAAGGAAGGGTTTGAAAATGGAATTCATCAACCCTTGAAATGTGGAAGGTGCATTGGTAAGGCCAAAAGGCATGACCAAAAATTCATAATGACCCTCATGAGTTTGAAATGTTGTTTTTGGAATATCTTCAGTCTTCATTCTAATTTGATGATATCCTGAATGAAGATCTAACTTGGTAAAATAAATTGCTCCATGTAATTCATCCAATAATTCATCAATCATAGGAATGGGAAATTTATCTTTAATAGTGAGTTTATTGAGCTACCTATAATCTAGACACATGCGCCATGATCCATCCTTCTTATGCACCAATACTACTGGAGCAGAGAAAGAACTTTGACTAGGTTGAATTATACCTGCCTCTAACATTTATGCAATCATATGTTCAATTTCGCTCTTTTGGACATAAGGATATCTGTAAGGCCTGATGTTTGGATGAAAAATTCCTAGAATCAAATGAATAGCATGATCATGATCACTAATAGGTGGGATTTATTTGGGAGTTTCAAACACCTTGGAATGATTGTCCAAGACTTTTTGGAGATACGGATAAATATATGATTTTGATGTTGGAACTTCCAGTGAGCATAATTGTGCAATTATGCCTCGTTGTTCTTTATTCATAAGATTTTTCATGACATTAGAGCTTATTATCTTTCATGGCTTCCCTGCGATACCTTGTGATTCGATTTCCTTTCCTTCCAAAATTTTTTTCAAGAAAAGTTCTTGAAAATTAAAAGCCACCGTCCCCAGATATTGTAACCATTGTACTCCTAGTACAACACCAGCACCTCCCTTTGGAATGGAAAGCATTGGAATATTAAATACATATTCCCCCATGGTTAGCTTGATATTATGGCATTTTCCAGAGAAATTTATAGTTCCTCCATTTTCAACCATCACTTGACATTCTGGTGCTAGGTACAGGAAACATTTCAATTCCTTGGTTACCTTACAATGAATAAAATTATGGGTACTACTCGAATCAATCAACACTATTACATTTTCTTTCTTGATATGTGCCTCTATCTTGAGAGTTTGAGGAGTGGTAATTCTTGCCAATGCATTACACGATATGGTCGAACTCATTTCTTCTTCTTCTAGGGTTGGTTCCTGGTGTATATCCTCTTCTTTTGAAGTTTCTTGTTCATTTTCTTCCTCCTCTTCACAATCTATGTAAAATGATTTCTTCTCAGCACACTTATGAACTTTAGTGTATTTTCTATCACAACTGTAGCAAAGCCCTTTTTCTCTTTTTTCTTCCAATTGTTGTGGTGTCAACCTAGTAGGTTGTGGAAGTCTAGGAGTAGCAACACTTCCATCTTTATAGATATGAGTGGTAGGCTTCCTTGTCACCATAATTTTACATTCAATTTTTCTTGCCAATCTGAATGCCTTCTCCAATGAATCAGGTTCCCAAACACGAACTTCATGTTGGATGTTATCCTTGAAAGTCCCTATGAAGACATCAATCCTGTGTTCTTCTGGAATATCAATTACCCTTATATTCAATTTTTTGAAGTCCTCAATGTGCTCCACCACTGAACCCTTTTGTTTGAGATTTATCAATTGGCTAAAGAAGGTGTTGCTATTTGTATCCTCATAATGTGATATCATTTCCTCCGTAAAAATTGACCAAGTGAATTTTTTTTTTCGGGAGCAAAGCCATCAATACCATACAAATGTATTTTGTTCTAAATGTAAAGTTGCAATGCGTACCTTTTGTGTGTTTTACACATTATTGAGATCAAAATATTGCTCCATCTGTAGTATCCATGTTAGAGGATCCTTGCCATCAAACTTCCTCATATCCATCTTTGGAATATGGTGGTTCTTCAATCCAACATTAGAGTTTATAAAATCATTATTAACATTTATTTTGTTCTCATCATGAGTTTCCTCTACTTCTTTTCAACATTAGAAACCATTTCTTGTATCAACTTTGACAAACCTTCCTTCAAACCTTCCATGTCATCCTTTAAACCTTCCATTTTTTCTTCCATACCATTCTTAAAACCATCCATCGTAGCTTCCACGCCTTTCTTCAGAACATCCATATTAGCTTCCATGCTTTTCTTCAAAACATGCATTTCATTTTTTGTTGCTCTTTGCGAGAGCAAAATTTAGTGTGCTTGCTCTTGTAATTTTGATATGTCATGTTGCATTTTTTCATCTTCATGAGCCATAGTAGAGCCTTTTGAAGGCTTAATGGGTGTTGAATTCCTTTTAGGGGGAATTTTAGAACCCAATACTAATATCTATTTTACAATATGCCCTTGGAATCAATTCAAATTGATTCTTCAAACAAGACTTATGCAATTCAGAAAAAATACACACATTTTCATGCTTTTGAGATGCTCTATATTGAAATTGAATTATCTCTATGATTTTAGATCTTCAATATCTGAAATTCGGCCCTATAGTAGCAGTCTGAATCTTCTTTTGAATGCCACAGGTCTGACCTGATTTGGATTCTTCAAGACAAAGTTATGCCCAATCTTCCACAATGACCTAATTATGGACTGGTTCAGTAGAGCAAAATTGTACGACGTGCCACGTGTCACTATTTCTTCCTTCGGCTCTGAAATTGATACATAGGAAACTACATTCTATGCACTTGTGGCCACATTATATATAATTCCAATCCGACACTTAGAGAGAGAGTTATGATGATTTTCCCATGGTCACCTCTTTGAGATGAAATTTGGGAGCATGAAACAAACCTGAATTCCATAGATCATATCTCTAAAAATATTGCGAACGAAGATCTGAAATTTGTACAGGAAGTTCCACAGGATTTAAGCTTTGCTTTATAAAAATTTCAGCTTCTGAACCTTCGTAGAAAAAAAATTATAGTGCAAATTCCACGATGACCTATTTTAGGTGAAATCCGGGAGCCTAAAACAAACCTAACTTCCACAGATTAGATCTCCGAAAATATTGCGAACCAAGATCTGAAATTTTTACACGACGTTCCTCAGGATTTTGGCTTTGCTCTGTAAAAATTTCAGAGTCTGAGCCTTCGTAAAAAAAAAAATTATTGTGAAAATTCCACGATGACCTGTTTGGATCAGCTAAACCCTAGAATCCAAAGCTCCGATACCAATTGTTATGAAACCAACTCAAAAAATAGAAGAAAAGAGAGATCAACGCCTTAGAAATCGGCCACTTCGAGGGGGAAACCTCCAATACATTACATAAATGAACAATTATTGGATGATACAAATGACCAAAACCTCCTTATATATATAGGAGTCCATGGGGTCACAATATAATCCTAGCCGACCTAACAATAATAATGTAAGGGCACAATAATAACAATATTGGGGTTACAGGGGTACAAAAATAACAATAAGGGGGTTACACTTACAATAATAAGGGACTATACTAGTAATATAGGGACCTAACATTCAAAACATATAACCATAGTTGATGGGTGTATATTTTCCTTTTGCAACTAGCGCGTCTTGAGGCTTCTAGATTTTGTCATTTCCGAGGAGATAAACTAAACTGATTTGTTCATGAGTTGGCTAGGAGAAAATTATTGTATAAGTTTCCTAACATTTTGATCCCCTAGATGTCCAGATACATTCTTCCAGAGAGGGAAAATACCTATATAAACTAGTCATGCTAAGGGGAAACTAGATTTAGAGAGTTAGATATAGAGAGCTCAAGAGAGTTAGATATATATCTAGAGAGCACTATTATTTTGGTGAGGTTATCCTTTCTAAAGTAAGACACCAGTATTTTAGGTTGGAGAGGAGAGACCTCATGTGATGGTATATTATTTTATTATTGTACCATTTTTTTATTATAATGAAATTCAATTCCCTTCCCTCATATTAATTTCCTTTGACTATTGTATTTTTTTCATTGGTTATCGATTATTATTACGATGACAAGATCTTGCAGAGAGTATTTTGGTAGTCTTGTTGAATGACTATATGTAGATATTTTCCTTTGCATTTGCGAGCTAGGAGTTATGATGTATTCCAAAAAGATGGTTGCTCCAACTATCTGCTTCTTCTTTTAAAGAGGTATGATCTATCATCCTTCCCTTGTAATTGATATAATTGTTTTCATGTGATTGGGGAATGGTTTAATTGCACACTTGTTCACACATCTGTCTAGTGAGTCCTAGGCAAGATTCATAGAGCAACGACTCCTTGTGACTAAGAAATTTATATCACAAAAATATTAGAGACTTCATTAGGGAGTCTACTATAGTATTGTTAATATCCTCCTTCACTTGTTATTTTGGTTTTCCATTTGTCTCCGAGTTTTCGTTGTTTCTTTTCGACCTTATTTGGTACCTTTTGAGACTTATTTGCCTCATCTCGTATTATAATTGGATTTGTTTCGAGTTCTAAAGTCACGTTATTCATTTTCCACTAGTTTTTAGTGAATTATAGAATGAAAAACAACATTGTTGTTGATTTCCCACTGTTATTCTGTGACATTGTCGTTGTTTTTCCATTGCTTAAGTTGCAACAATCCTTTGAATTTGAGTTTTTTGAGGGGTTTTCCCTCATATCTTGCTTTAATTTTTTATATTTGTTTTTATTTTGAGGGTGTCAATTCAGATATGCCTTATATATACTTCAAAACCTTTTTTTTGAGTTATATTTGATAATTTTTCAATTTTGGTGCCTTCGTCAAACTTGTCTTGCTTTTTTCCTACTTTCTTTCGGTAGAAATTTTTCTCCTTACTTTTTGTTGGTGTGAAAAATATTCCTGGGAGTTCTAGTTGAGTCTTTGAGATATGTGTACTTTATAAGATTTGAAAAATTCCCTTTTGTTTCCATAAGTCTTTGGTCTTGGCCTTGAATTAGGGTTTGGTGTTTGACCTTTGTAGATCATTGTTATTGCTTGAGTTTGTTGTCTCCATTGAACTACAATCCAAAAAATTTCTTTACTTCCTTTTTATAGTTGTAATCTTTACATAGATATATTTTGGTGAACTTTTTGTTTGCAAAGGCAAGTTTAAGATTTTGAGTGCTTGGTGTTCTTGCCTAGTTTCTATTTGAGCTCATTTTGAGTGTCTTCTTGAGTTTTTTTTTGGTCTATATAGGTTATAAATTTAGTGAATTTCAGGAGCAAAAATCGAGAGTGTGTGAGGTTGTTTTCTTTATTTTTAAAAGGAAAATGACTCTCTTCCCTTATGTAGCTAGATTTCATTGAATGGAATGGGGATATTTTTCATTTCCATATATCTTGCATTAGGGTTTTATGTATTGAGTCTTTATAGACCATACTAGTTGGACACCACTCCCCTTTAAGTAAATAACAACCATAAAATTAATGCTTAGTAAAATAAATTCAAGTTTTTTCCCTTTCACTAGTAGTATGCTAATAGTAGATTAAACTAGGTTCTTGGATTAGGGGAGTGAGGTAAACTCTTCAAGACCATGAAAATAAACTTATAATCTTGCAAGAGGGAGAGAAAATCCATTTGTAGTGGCATGTTTCCTGAGAAGCCCTTCTCACAGAAGGGTCAATCACGAGGTCACGTTGGAGCTAATGAAGTGATATACCCTGCTTTGTTTGGTCTTGGTGGTGTCTATATACACGTAATCTGGGAAATTAATTGATAGGAATTATGGCTCCCTTTGAGAAATCTCTTAGGAGGTTTTTGGTGTAGTTTCCTTGCCATTTCATGTATACCTGGCTGACGAAAATTCCCTTAGGTCAGGTTTTTATACATGGTAGCTCTAGTGGCCATAATATTAGGTGCCTTACATATGTGACAGTGAGGAGGATGTCCTTGTTGTACCTAGGGAAGACATTGGTCAAACTCACTCAAATCTCCGAGGAGGTACTCCACGTCTAATAAGTATACTTGTGTCGGGTCTAAAAGTACTATTAAGTAGGTCACCATCGTAAATTCCCCAACCAAATATTCACTATTAAATTGGGAATTGATCAATCAAGCTTCGAAAGTGGGAAGATCCATTTCTCTTGGTTTGTGTGTGCTTGATTCCTTAGATTTCATAGCATGTGCTGTTTGGTAAGAGTCTAATTGACCATAGGGGTGTCTTAATTAATTTAAATTTTTAATAAAATATATGCACTATGGCTGAACAAAATATTCAACATTCTTGTAGACTGTTAAACCTTTCTCACGAAGAGGAAGTTCCACCACCTCGAAGAAAATATAAATCATGTAACAGAGGGCTTAGAACATACTTGATTTGATGCGGATAACCTTGGTATTGGGGGGGGGGGGTATTTTTTTACTATTGAAGTGATTTATGAGAGTCCATTAAAACATTTGAAACCACCTTTGATCGACCCTTTTGGCCTTGTTTTAATGCAACTAAGACCTTACAATATTGAACCCTTTTCTCTTTTTTCTCATCATATATTTGGCAGGAGAGAAATTTCTACCATGGGGGAGATGGGCCCCTCTTTACCTTCTACATTGATAATCTATGTTTCCATGGCATCATTACCATCACTCAGTGTGATGGGATCTATTCCTCCTACAACACCTCTATCCTCCTTCTTGGGCATTCTACTAGTTACCTCTGTGACCCCTACAAGTATTCTAAATTTTTCTATGTCTATGCCTTTGTCCACTTCTGTGTTTGGAATGGGGGGAAACCTTGGTCAACCTGTGGGAGCTGGGATACTTACTCCTAGCTCATCTATACCTACAATCACTTTACCTAGCACATGCATATCTACTTCAGGGAACTTGCAGGGTGTAATATCCCAAAATAGGGAAAATCTACAATATTAAGAATATCTTATAATATTACCAAATTGGAGACCCAGCAATATGCAAACACAACAATGGGTAGCAGTGATAAATCAACTCATATAATGTGAGAAAGATTAATAGCCATATTATTAAGTTATAGCAACAAAAATGGTATACAAGATCTTGAGGAAAGTGTTACTCAAGATAGGCAATGATCAGCCACAAGAGACAAGTACATAAATCATGACGAAACACTGCTACATAAATGTGCACAAGCTATGACTGCGCAGTTTTATAAGAGAAACTGCATGCTAAAATATGTAAAATACATAGATATGAAAATGTATGGTCCATACAACATTGGGAGTGAAGATCTCAGCTCCCAAAGACTACCTCAAGTCAATCCTGGGAGGATTGGTTGAAATATACAAAATCTGCAACATGACGGAGTTGCAGGGTAGCAGTTGTAACTCAGGAAATGAAGATGGATGGAGAAAGTTGAAGATGCTACATGCAATAAAAGACCTCCTCCAATGGATCTTCCAAGTGAAAGGCTGACCCTATCACTGAATATCTCACCCTCTTAGTAATATGAAAAACCCCTATTGCAAATGATCACTGGAAATAACGTAGTCTCTGGTGGACACTGCGCTGTAGGAGCAAAGGAATGAATTGGCCCAATGCCAAGGTTTGCAATAAGTTTTGAAACCTTCCTCACCAACCTCCCAAAGGAATGGAAGCTCCATCCTTTGAAGATCAAGTTCAGAAATGGTGTTGAGGACCTCCACTGCAACACCCTACAACACAATGTTATGCTTGAGCAGAAATAATGTTGTAGCTGAAGGAGGTGGCTTGGCCTTGAGCCGAAATGTGGAGAATGGAGTACAGGATCCTCCAAGATGCCTCTCCTGGAAGGAGAAGGATTCCTGAACAGGAGATCCTTGTGCTAAGCATCACTGCAATTCTGCTAAACAACAGAGACTGCACAAAGTCTGAACAGACCAAGAAAGCAATAATACATAACATGAGTAACAATGGCTGCCTTGCCCTCATTTTAAACAAGTGAGAACTCTCTCCCCATGGGTCCCACTCCTTAGGGTTTCCTCCACCAAGGAAAATTCCTCCCATTCACACTGTGTTGCCTCTCCAAGTGGGTTCAACCTCTCATCCCAACGCTGTTGACTTGGTCAACTTTGACCTTGTCCTCATGCAAATGTCCTCTTTCATACTTGAGGGTATGAAATCCATCTCTTCTGAAGATCCCTTTGCATATTATGAAGGATTTTATTCATTCTTTTACAATGTATGGGCCTCCTTACCCATTTTATTACCTCCTATGTGTAAACAACAAAATTTAATATTCCCTTTGACTGTGTGCTAAAGTGGGAATATTACACAGGGGGATCTATGTTTGTCTCTAGCTAGGTTTGGAGAAATAATGTTCTTGGTAGTACATATCAACCTTGGAATAGTTATATGTTAGGTGGGAAAACTTTCTCTAGGGGTTATTTTTCCTTCTAAGGGGCGCCTAGTTTAATTAGGGGCACTAACCCCATTAGCAACAATATGCCTATGATATTTAATGATTACAATGGTGTTTTTGAAAAGGGATGTTTTTCCTCTGCTACTGTGTACAATCCCATTATCGTTCATGATTTTGGGATTCCTTTGTTCTCTCGAGGCATGTACTTTGCAAGAGAACATCCTTTCACCTCATCTATTGGGCCAAGAACTTAGTATACTAGGATGAAATCTAATGCTCCATGCCACCCCCTTAGAATTCCCAAGATGAATGGTAGGTGTTACTTTTCCCTAACCCGACCTACATGATCTCATTATGGAATTAGGGTTAAAAAACTTCTCCTTTTTCCAAGGTTAAAATAATTAACCTTGGACTTCACCATCACATACGAATCATCAAGATATTTCGAATGATATAAATTTCATTGAAATAAGAATTCTGGGTCAAAAGTTCTTTCCACTTAAATTTTTTGGCTAATTAACTCTGCCACATCATCCTAAGCACCTCCACGTAGAATTAAAATAGCCTATGTGGCACTTCCAAATCATCCACAAGCTCCACTGTGGGTCTCACCTTGTCACCATGCCACCACACCTCCATGTCATTCCTTCGGAAAGAACCCCTGGACCACACAATCTGACGATACATTTTATCGTTAAGTGTCAGGAATATTTCCGTATGCAGCAAGAATTAACCATGGCATCCACCACAAAACCACGGTAATTATGAATAGGTCCTACAACGCGACAACAATTTCTCCATCAAGTAACAAGAATAAATTATTTTCTCGTACCTTCCATCAACTTTTCAACATCAATTATTTAAACCTTGTACAGTTTGTGATCCACGATGTGCTCTATTAACATCATGCTGATGTCACTCGCCCACATGATCTCTTATAGAAGTGCCATGTGCCATACATAAAATAGGCCACATGGCCATCTAGAAATGCCATTTTCTCCTACCACATTTAAAATTTTTTGTATACCACATTAGCACTCGGTCCATGTCACCAATTCACGTCATCCAATACACATGTGGCCTTGTATGTGGCTAGCCTCACCCCATGTGGCGTTTACCTCCTAGACTCAATTTTGGGCCTTTTTGGTGGCCTAGCTCTTTGTGCTTTGTGGCACATCACCATTATAAAATTATCTGAGGTTTCATCGTGGACCCCTCCTACGATAGCTCCATGTCATCGCGCCCTGCTTTTGTGCTGGGACAAGGGGAAAGGAAACTACCAAATGGGTTTTCATGCGATAGGACATGTGTTTTCATATAATGGGAAAAAATCCCATCTCGTGCCTCCCTTTACATGCCAATCCAACCAAAAAGGCACTCCCCTATGAGGGAACAACATGATGTGAACATTCACATCTGATAATGAGAACTTTCTTGTCCCACGCCATCTGTTAAGTACCACTGCAACCGACGAGGCACTCCTCTATTAGGGTGTGGTGCGAGGTAAATTCATGCACAAAATGAAAGGAATATTTCCCATTACTTTCTCTGAGTAGCTTACCAAATTTATTAAGGAATTATCCTTCGTGCTATGGAAAATAGCCTAACTGATGAGCTTGGTGGCTCTAAGGCATGGAGACTATGTCTCCATTATACACACATCATCCATAGAATCCCATGATTATATACATAAAAAAATTTGATATGCTCATGCACACCAACAATAGAAGTCACACATACATATTAAGTGATCATGCATTCAAGAGTTTATGAGAAGCAACAAGGACTTGCAACCCCTCCCAAACCATGAGAGAAATCACACATAAATATCTTCACAGGAAACCAAGAATAACACAATCCCTCAATAAGAAATATTAATGAATTCATTGTTATAACCCATAACAATAATAATAACATTAAATCATTCATAATGCAATAGAATACAAGTATATACACATATGTATAACTTAATGACTGGAACCCGAGGAAGGGAGTTCAACTCTCCTCCTAGGCTAACTGTATTGCAGTCCTTTTTTCATTTGACCACCCGCGAGCCAGATTCAGAGTCTAAGGAGGTGATTGCACAGTTCTCAACTAGTAAACAAATGGTAAGAGGTAAAGTCACTTTTTTTCAGGTGATTTCTCAACAACCCCCATTTGTAACACCATAATGACTCTCACCTAGGAAAAAAAACTACACAGATCCAACCAGAGCACAAAGAGTCTCATTTTAGTTATGAGTGGAAGATTTCATAATGGGAGGTTTACTAGCTATATTAGCTCTTATAGGGAAAATGAGCCCACTTATCTAATTAGTTTATCAGTGGGTTCTAACGCTAGCGTTATTAGCCCCAAGGCTACACTTAGTGGTTTATTAGTCATAGCTTGCCCCTAGGTGGCTCAACTTGATTAGTATTTTTTCAACCCAAGAAGTTTCCAAATGGTTTATCAACCCTGAGTTTAGCGTTTGCTTCAGTTTTTATCTGCAAGCAAGCCTTACAAACCTCTTAGCCCACCAAGCACCTAAGTCTCATGACCATACCAAAATATTTGGAAAACAACACATAGGCACAAGCACAAGCCTCTACAAAAAAACACATAATCGCAAACACAAGCCTTTGCAAAACAACACACAGACACTAGCGTAAGGCTCAACAAAACAACAAACTAGCACAACACAAGATTTTGAGAAATACATGGAATCCAACCCATGAGCACAAATAAAAATTTTAAGAGAATTTGATTCTTCTAGGAAGATCCACAAACTAACGAATTCAACTTCATGTTCTCATAGTCTTAGCGTACTCCCAACTCCGGTTTCTCCATTCCTGAATTACACACAATTAATAATGCATCATCCTAAGCCTTCCCTTCCATAGGACTTCTCCCCTCCTTGTATGTCAAGTGTGTTGACCATGCTCATGTCTCTATGAGAATCAAGGTTGTAGGCTCATCCTCTAACTAGGAGGTCCATTCTCTCCAATAAATGTTTGCACAACATTTCCATTAAACTAACATGGAAACATGTGATGAAATAAATGTAAGGCTTGGGTTTATAAGCAACTCCTCCTCCTTAATAATTTCAATCCATGTCCACTTCCTCAGCCAGTTATTGTGTTACATTTCCACATTATTTACATGAATTACAATTCACAAATAGTATTTACAAGGTGGATTAGCTATAGGGGTTAGCACTGTTGAAAATTTGTTGGGCTGAAGGTTAATACAAATTCTCTTCTTGGTAATTACTTGTGAACTTATTTGCGTTAGCTATGTCTTATCTTAGTGAATCTTTCATCAAGTAAATTATCGAAATGTGCAAGACACAAAATTTAGGCTCCTAGAGCCAAGGAAAAACATCTCCCTCTTGGAGAGGAAAACCCGCAAAGAATTCTTATTATAGATCTTCAAATGAAAAGTACCATGACCTAGAAATAGACTCTAGACCTAGATAAATCTTCCAGAACCTTGATCTTCACCTTGTGTATGCTTCTATTTGAATTGCTTGAACTGTGAGAAGGTAAATCAAGGATTTAACTTCCTCACTATTTCTCCCGCTTCTCTTTATGATGACTTTCTCTTATCCGCACTTCTGTTCTTCTTTTATCTATCTCTTATCTGCTTCTCCTTATGATCAATGTCCCTTAATTTATGTGTATTGAAGACTTTCCTTTTATCCGCACTATAACTTAGTATATGTCCGCACTGAAGTCTATTGTAAATTCCGCACTATCTCTGCTGTGGTATCTGCACGATCATTGCTGTAGGTTCCACACTATATTAGTATATATTCATGCTGTCTCTATTGTGGCGTCCGAAATTCATTTTTGTATTGGATCCGAAAATGCTTCTTGTAATAGATCCACAAAATATTCCTGTAATTTTGGCTCAGACTTATCTGCAATTTTCAGAGTAATCCGCATTAAATTGTGTGTCTATTATCCGCATGAATAGAGGTATATATATTGGTGATGATTCAGCTTTTAGGTCGACCTGTATGTAGTCTTGTAGGCTGACTTCAACAACTTATAACAACTTCTTCTTCCATCATTTGAGAGAGGTCAGTTAGAGGAAATTTTCTTCTATAAACTTCTTGGATGTAATACAAGGCTTTGACAAGATCTGGAGCATATACTGAAGACAGATTCCTTCATAAATATACATGACACATAATTATATTCTATGCCTAGAAGACCCAAACCTAGTAGACATCAAGAAGAAGTCTATCTACATAAAAATCTTTCTCATGAAACCCATGAAGTAAGTACACCAAATATATATTATTATCTTTGACTTCTTCTTTACACATATACATAATTATATAGTCAACATGAAGACCGACCTAGTTACACTTTTCAACGCTCCCTCTTAACTAGGGAGGTATTCATACAAGTACATGGTTAATTTCAAACTGAAGAATCTCATAAGAAGAATTGGATGGGTAATCACATCTGTATAGCACCATATCAACCAAAATTTTCCTAGTGCAAGGCCTTGACTAACAACCCCATCTCTCAATGAGACAATGGGCTACAATGATAGTGAGACACATGACTTATAAACACCTTCGTCATTGTCTCTCCAAGGTACATACTCTACCCGGGTGTTCCCAAAGTATGACCTTCTTGGATTATTCTTCTCTTGGGTAGCTAGCCCTCAAATAATATCAGTCCCCGACTACTCTTATCTTGAATTCCCTAACACATTCTCAAAGAGTATCGAATTCCAGATGATTACCCAATCCTCCATTCTATCTTCTCAAGACCAGAATGATGTGTCTATCTCTCCCTCTCAACCAGGGATGACCTATTCCACAAGGGAATGTACTCATTCCTATACAAGGAATGTACCTAAGCTCATCCTTAGGAATTACCAAGTTTCTTCCAAGTAAGAAACTTATCATTAGGCTCCCTCTTAACCAGGGTCCTCCAGCAGCAATGGTGAGACACCCAGCTACTCATGAAGAATTCCTGTCCTCGATGTCATGGATTTCGATATTGAGGAATCTCCAACTTTTAGCTTCATAGGGCACATATCATCCATCACTTTCATCCTAAGTCATGTCAACTATCAGAAATTGATTCATCAAAATTCCTTATCTATTCCACTATTATGCCATGTTGCTTTCCTTCAAATCATCTCCAAGGATCATACATCCTTTCTCATGATTAGTAGCCCTGCACAAATTCATCTAGATAAACATATACATATGAACCTTTTAGAACAAAAGTTACCTTAGTGATGATATTTTACCATGACATCTTCCTATAGGCATTGGCATCCTTCATACAGATTGACATATCTCCTAATGATATGTTTTTCCGAGGGTATTCTTCTTTACTAGACTTTCGTCAGAGTCCACATATCTTTCCAGGAGATCTCCTAGTCACATATTCTTGACCTCCAAATGATAACTGCCTCTTGACATGGTTTCATTTCATGATCTCTTCCTCTCTGCACATTCTTGATTCTCAGGAACATACAAATTTTCTAGTTTCTTGTTCATATACAACCACCTCATATTCCATGAGGACATATTATGTTTATTTCATATGTCCGTGCATTGAGAGATACTCCTTCATAGATCATACTTCTAAATACAGAAGTCCATTACCTGCAACCATATGAAATTACTTCACAACATCCAATGTCATCACATAAATGTATACATACCTCATTCCTTTTTCCCTTGAGTCATCCTACAAAAATTTCTCAAGAATGAAGAGCTTCATTCCCTTGGCTTGCTTCATCAATATGTCATCACATCCTAAAATTATGTCTCCATGATGACCCTTGATCTGATGAATTTTACTTTTAGTAGTGAGGTTTTCCAGAATATTTTTCACCGAGAGTTATTTCCATGCTTTTATTGAGATGCTTCTTAATGTACATGCTATCATAACTAATCAAAGATCACTTACAGAGGAAGATGATATCAATCATAATATAGATCTCTTCTTCCTCCTTCTTAGATCTTTTAGCGTCAGGTTCTTCTCTTTCATAAGTGACATGGGCTTCTTCCTTTTTCCTCTTACCATTTCCAGATTTAGGACAATCTCTTTTATAATGTCCAAGCTCATCACATCCAAAGCATTGCACGTTGTCCATATTTCTTCTTTTATTCTGAGGGCCAAATTTTCCGAATCTTCCTTTTTTCCTGTATGAGGTTGCAAAGGCATGATTCTCTTCACTTGGTCCTGTATCAACTTTGGCCTTTAGTCTTGTCTCCTCTATTTTACATAAATATCATAAATCATGGAATGGAGTGGCTTATTTCTTCCCATATAGACTAGAAGTAAAGCTTCCCCATTCCTATGGTAGAGAATTCAACACCACTATTTTCATCTCAGTGCCAGACATAACTTCTCCTAATTCCTGCAGTTGATCTCTTATTTCAGAAATCCTTATAAAGTATGGAGCGATTCCTGCTTCCCTTGATAATTTCATTTTTTATAGTTCTTGTCTCAGAGATATTTCTTCTCCAACAATACTCACAGAGAATAGTTCCACCAATTTCTCATATTTTTTTTTTGCAGTCTTTAGTTTTGATACATAGGGAATGAGAGAATCTTTGATGGATTCTATAAGAATCCGCTGGGCTCTAATTCCCCCCTTCATGTACTTGGCATGGGCTGAAGTATCTTATTTTGGAGGTTGAACAATAGATCCTTTGATATAGTCCATTACTTCATCTTCAATTAAATTTAAGTCTGTTCTCTTCTTCCATGCACTGAAATTTGATGATCCAACTAGCTTGTTGCTTTCTTTACAAAAAGGTATCTTGATAGATAGGGTCATGAATACTTACTTGAGTGGATTTTCTTGCAGCTTCCTTGATGATGATTGAGAATGAAGTCAAGGGTTTCCTTTCTTCAATGTTGTTTTACTTGAACCCTTGATTATAATGACTATCTTCAGAAGTTGAGATTTCCTTCAAACAATGTCTTGAGTGCAAATATTTTGATGCCAAAGATTAATTTCCTGAATGAATTGATCTTCTCGCATGAAGTAGTTGGATAGCCTTCCTTGCAAATTGGTTTCTCTTTCCAACCCAAACTTTGGTCTTTGCTTCTTTGAGTGTCTTTGTTGACAAAAAGCCCTTATGTTCAGCACCTTAGCTCCGATACCATGTTGAGAATTTGTTGGGCTGAAGGTTAATACAAATTCTCTTCTTGATAATTACTTATGAACTTATTTGCGTTAGCTATGTCTTCTCTTAGTTAATCTTTCATCAAGTCAATTATCGAAATGCGCAAGACACAAAAGTTAGGCTCCTAGAGCCAGGGCAAAACCTCTCCCTCTTGGAGATGAAAACCCACAAAGAATTATTCTTATCGATCTTCAAATGACAAGTACCATGACCTAGACTTAGACCCTAGACCTATACTTTTCTTCCAGAACCTTGATCTTCACCTTGTGTATGCTTCTATTTGAATTGCTTGAATTGTGAGAAGGTAAATCAAGGATTTACCTTCCTCACTATTACTCTTTCTTCTCTTTATGATGACTGTCTCTTATCCACACTTCTATTCTTCTTTTATCTGTCTCTTATCCACTTCTTCTTATTGCTTCCACTTCTCCTTATGATCACTGCCCCTTAATTTATCCGTATTGAATACTTTCCTTTTATCCGCACTGTAACTTAGTATATGTACTCATTGAAGTTTGCTATAAATTCTGCACTATCTCTGCTGTGCTATCCGCACGATCACTGTTGTAGGTTCTGCACTATCTTAGTATATATTCACGCTATCTCTGTTGTGGTGTCCGCAATTCATTTTTGTATTGGATCCGCAAATTCTTCCTGTAATAGATCCGAAAAATATTCCTATAATTTTGGCTCAGACTTATCTGCAATTTTTAGAGTAATTCACATTGAATTGTGTGCCTATTATCCGCATGAACAAAGGTATATGTATTGGTGATGACTCAGCTTTTAGGCCGACCTGTATGTAGTCTTGTAGGCCGACTTCAACAACTTATAATAGCTTCTTCTTCCATCATTTGAGAGAGGTCAGTTAGATGACATTTTATTCCATAAACTTCTTGGATGTAATACAAGGCTTTGACAAGATCTAGAGCATATAATGAAGACAGATTCCTTCATAAATATACATGACACATAACTATATTCTACGCCTAGAAGACCCAAACCTAGTAGACATCAAGAAGAAGTCTATCTACATAAAAATCTTTCTCATGAAACCCATGAAGAAAGTACAACAAATATATATTATTATCTTTGACTTCTTCTTTACATATATACATAATTATATAGTCAGCATGAAGAACAACCTAGTTACACTTTTCAACAAGCATAAACCCCACCCCATTAGAGGAACACCATCCTCGGTGTTCTATAAACGAACACACAATTTACAAGAGATTTATAGACACAACTATTTATATTTATTTACATTTACATTTACAATTGCTTAACTAATAATAAAAAAATGGGTATGGTACCATTATCTGCTCAACCAATTCCAAAGTTTCTACATCTAGTTCAAAATGACTTCGTTGCACCTTGAATTGCTCGATTTTGGAGCATGATATGCCTCCAATTGTTGAAAATGCAACAAGATGATGGAGCTTAGTGAAATGAAGTCGCCTTCACTAAGTGGGCCCGCAGGCTATTTTTGGCGCAAAGTCTATTTTTTAGAATATGTCTATTTTTAGACATATGGATCATGGTCTATGAGTTGCAGGATGCTATTTATGGATGATTGGTCGAGTTGGTAAAAATAGATGGACCTCTGTTTTTAGACATTGGGCAGTTTCTATTTTTAGACTGTCGGGCTAAAAATAGAACAATCAAATATTATTAACCCTTAATAATATTTAGACTATAAACATTATCTTATCCTCTTGGAGCACTTCAGTTTGATGCTTGGATGTGGCACATGCAGCTGAAAGAAGGAAATACGCTTTTCCTAAGGGTTAGTTGAGCTATTGCATGGTTGACTTCAGTTAGAACTCATGTGGCAGAGTTTGGTGGAGTTGATGAGACAGTTGGTGGAGTTGTGTTCGGTTTAACTTGGTTGAACTAGTTGTATTTAGTCTAACTGATAAATACACTAGTGATGAGTGGTGTGAATTAATTATTAATTAATTCACTAATTATTAACTCATAAATCAACTAAAGAATACATCAATTAACTGCAATGCATGGACAGTTCAGTGGAGACCAGTGTTAGAGGTGGGTGAAAGGGTGAGTCTACTATCAGTTGTGACTATGGTTGTGCATGAGATTTGCACACACATTGATTGAGATTGCCAATGAGGATTGCGTAGTACAAGCCAAGGGGATTCGAACTTGGATCTCATTCATTCTCATCTTGGATTGCGCAGTAGAGGCGGGCAGACTTGTGGAGGAGATTTGAACGTGTGACTTGTTCATCTTCACAACTAGTTTTGTGTGTAGCATTTAGATAGTGTTGAGAGCTGTGAGAGCTTTGTGCTATGTATTGTTACATGTTCTCTATCATTATAATATACAGATAGTTGGGGGTTTTCAGCTATTGCTTTCCCCATTACATCCTGTGTTGATATGTGTGCTTGATTATGTTTTAATGAGCGCATGCGACTGCTTTCTATTTCCGCATATTGATGATCAATTGTAGAAGAGGTTATGTATTATGCATGAAGTTTAAATAGTGTGTAATCAGGATAATCTCGGTGAATAACTCAGCAAATTATTCAAATTTATACATGGTATCAAAGCGAAATTGATCATCGGATCTATTACAGTGATTACAATTATTTCGATAAACAGAGTCTGTATCGGGCCAGGTAGCCTCTGGATCCATCCTTTCTTTGAAAGGTGATATATCCAGTAAATACCCCTACAGTCAATCTCTGTGCTAGAAATAATTTGTTCTCACAGATCCAGAAGGAGTTGAGTTTTGAGCTTGGAATTCGAATTTGCTGCAGAATTTGGAATTCGAATTTGCAGTAGTTTTCTTGGTGCCAGAGTTGAAATGTCTTTCAACGGATTGCGACTGGAGTATGCCCTTGAGGGCAGTTCGAATTATGTTGCATGGAAGGATAGAATGGAGGCGGTATTAGATGATAACGGGCTGAAGGAGTTCATAGATGCTGAGATCCCAAAGCCTACTGATGCTGCTCAAGTTGAGGCTTGGCAAAAGAAGATGGCGAAATGTCGAAGGATTCTGTTGGAGGGCGTGAAGGATCACATTGTATCTAGCCTGCATGGAAAAGCTTCTCCATATTTGATGTGGAAAGCGTTGACAGATCTATTCCAGAGCAAGAGTGACCAGAGGAAGTTGGCGCTCAAGGATAAACTTAGAAACATTAAGATGGAGAAAGGCGACAGTATCGCCAAGTACCTCACGAAGTTCAATCAATGCAGAGATGAGCTGGGAAGTGTGGGGGTGACTGTCGATGATGAGGACTTGGTGGACCTGGATCTCCTCAGTCTTCCGAAGAGTTGGCATTCCTATCAGGACTCTGTCAATGGTCGGGAGAAGTTGCCGGGATGGGAGCGACTTTGGTCGGATCTCATGCAAGAAAAGATAAGGCGGACTACCAGGGACGGATCTTCATCAAAGGCATATGATGAAGAAAATTGCGCTTTGGCTGCCAAAGCAAAGAAGGGGAAGAGCAAGAAAGCTTCTCAGTCTAGTGTGAAAGGCAAGAAGCAAGACATGTCCAAGGTTAAGTGCTTTCACTGTCACCAGCACGGACATTATGCCACAAATTGTCCGCAGAAGAAGAAAAATAAGCATGCTGCTGGATCTGTAGCGGGAGAGGCCTTAGCCTCGAAGTTTGAGCTGGATTTTTCACTGATCGCATGCTTGGTCTCAACTGTGATGGGATCAGTATGGTTTTTGGACAGTGGTGCGTCTTTTCACATGACTGGAGATCGAGATCTGTTTTCAGATCTGGATGAGAAAGATCCTGGAGTGCACATCGAGATGGGCGATGATGGTAGATGCAGTGCAATCGGTATTAGTACCATTTCCTTTGAGAGGGAGTTTGGTAAACCCTTCGTATTGAAGGAAGTGATGCATGTTCCAGGATTGAAGAATCTTATTCTTTGTGGCAATGCTGTGTTATCAGCAAGCATGATGTCTTAATAAGAAAAGCTTCAAGGCAGAAGACAACCGGAGAGACCCGAAGATAGGGGTTCGAGTCAAGAACCTGACAAAGTAGATGGCTGCGCATAATGGTATGCAAGGCGGAAGGAGTGGGTGAGTCGGGATGATGGCGCAGATGTGGCACCGAGATTGGGCCACCTTCACCATGAGCTTTGAAAGATACCGGCATGCATTTCTAATGGGGCTTCCTAAGGGCACCCTTGCACAGTCAGATCAGTGCAAGGGGTGTACTTTGGGAAAATTTGTTAAAGCCACCTTTCACGAGAAGGATAGTCGTGCCACGATGATCCTTGACAGAATTCACACAGACGTGTGTGGACCTTTCTCAGTAGCTTCGACAGCAAAGCACAAGTACTATGTGATCTTTGTTGATGATTTCTCTCGGAAGTGCTGGATCTTCTTCATGCAGAAGAAGAGCGAGACATACTCAAAGTTCTATGAGTTCAAGGTGCTGGTTGAGAAGGAATCGGGGAAGCATGTGAAGGCTCTTATGAGCGACAATGGTGGTGAATTCATCTCTATTGAATTCAAGGACTTTTGTAGCGCAGAAGGGATTCGGAGAGAGCTCATCGCACCCCATAACCCACAGCAGAATGGGGTGGCTGAGCGGAAGAACAGAACGATCGTGGGTGCTGCACGGGCGATGTTGCATGACCAGGGCCTACCCCTTCACTTGTGGGCGGAGGCATGCAATACTGCAGTATATGTGCAGAACCGTTGTCCTCACAAGATACTTGGCATGAGTACACCGGAGGAGGAGTTTTCTGGCAAGAGGCCTGATATTTCCCATTTGAGGATTTTTGGCTCACCTGTCTACATGCATGTGACGAAGGACGCCAGAAAGAAGCTGGATCCGACCGCAGAGGTTGGGATATTTGTGGGGTACAATGATACGCCCCACAACTATCGTGTGTATTTTCCAGACAGTTGCAAGACTGTTGTGCGACGGGATATCAAATTTCAGGAGGATAAAGCCATGCAGTGTTTGCTTGAGAGAGAGCCACACTTGCATGTAGATGAGGAGAATTTAGTTCCTAAGGATGAGCTTCAGGATGTGGATCAGCCACATGAGGAAGTTCATGGAGTGGAAGAGACCACTCATTCAGCGCCAACCATCAGAGGGCACAAGCGCACTACAGAAGCTGAGCGACTGGCTAAAGATGCAGAGAAGGTTGTAGGACCACCTACAACACAGCGCAGATAGAGACAGTCACCGGACCGGTACACTGGATACATGGCTCTTATGAGAAAATGTGTCGTGACAGAGCCATCCTCTTTCGAGGAAGCTGTGGAGGACCCCGCATGGGTAGATGCCATGGTGGAAGAGTATGATTCAATTGTCAGAAACAGTGCATGGGAGATTGTCCCAAGGCCGGAAGGGAAATTAGTGGTGGGTTCGAGATGGGTTTACAAAGAGTGTGCGGTCGATGGGAAGGTGGAGAAGTACAAGGCAGATTTGCTGCCCGTATTTCTGCTGTATCAAGGGGCTCGCATTATGAGGAGACCTTGCACTGTCGTAGCGTCTTTCCATACGGACGATCCTAGCTCTCTCACGTTGGGGGGGGCTGGCACATCCATCGATGGATGTGAAGATCGCGTTCCTCAATGGAGTCATTGAGGAGGAGGTGTACATAGAGCAGCCCTCAAGGTTTCAAGATCTTCAAAGAAGTTGAGTCGCAGACGTGTGCATCAGAGAGCACCGTACGGTTGAAGCAAGCACCTCGGGCTTCTGGTACACATGGATATCAAGAGCCACCGCATTCTGATTCTCCAAGAGTGAGGCGGATCCTAACCTGTACCATATTGTGGTGGAGGGGAAGCTGTTGATCATCGTACTGTATGTAGATGATCTGATTTTGACTGGCGATGAGCAGTTCATACTTTCATGCAAGGAGGATATTGCACAAGAGTTTGAGATGAAGGACTTGGGCCTCCTTCATTATTTCCTGGGATTGGAAATTTGGCAGCGAAGTGATGGAATATTTGTTTCTCAGGGTAAGTATGCCCAGGAGATACTAGAGAAGTTCAACATGCATGGCTGCAAGCTTGTTGATACTCCTCTTCCTGCAGGTTGGAGGAAGGAGGATGCTACTTCAGCGGAGGTAGTGGATGCCACTGTTTATCGACAGTTGGTGGGGTCGCTTATGTATCTGGTCAATACACGACCCGATGAGCAGTGTCGGCAACCGATTTCTGTGCTTTTTGCTAAGCCTACCTGCTTCTTCTAGAAGGCGTGAAAGCATGTGGACACAAGCATTCAGAGGCACATCGGGATATGCCTGTGGCATGACAAAGGATGAGGAAGCCGTGGTGTGGCTTCACTGATGCGATTGGGCGGGGAGCCCAGATATCCAGAAAGAGCACATCTCGAGGGATCTTCGCATCGGGTCGAAACAGCTTTCCCCGGGTACAACAGTAGCGTAGACCGTGGCACTCAGCTTCCGCCGGAGGCCCTAGTATATGGCAACAAAGCTCATGATGCGAGGCTATTTCGGATGAGGAAGATTCTTGCCCGGTTGTTTCGGCCAGAGATTTGGAGCCTACTGTGATTTATTGTGATAACCAGAGTTGCATTAAACTCTTGGCTAATCCATTATTTCATGATAGATCCAAACACATCGACATCAGGTACCATCATATCAGAGATTGTGTGCAGCTGAGAATCATGTTACTTTCATATGTTCCCACGGAGGATCAGGATGCTGACATCTTGACGAAGGCGCTCACCAGGAGCAAATTCGAATTCCACAGAGGCAGGATAGGGGTTGCAGATAATCCATATCTTGTTGAGAGGGAGTGTTGAAAATGAAACAAGATGATGGAGCTTAGTGAAATGAAGTCGCCTTCACTAAGTGGGCCCACAGGCTATTTTTGGCGCAAAGTCTATTTTTTAGACTATGTCTATTTTTAGACATGTGGATCATGGTCTATGAGTTGCAGAATGCTATTTATGGATGATTGATCGAGTTGGTAAAAATAGACGGACCTCTATTTTTAGACATTAGGCAGTTTCTATTTTTAGATTGTCGAGCTAAAAATAGAACAGTCAAATATTATTAACCCTTAATAATATTTTGACTATAAACATTATCTTTTCCTCTTGGAGCACTTCAGTTTGAGCTACGGATATGGCACATGCAGCTGGCAGAAGGAAATACGCTTTTCCTATGGGTTAGTTGAGCTATTGCATGGTTGACTTTAGTTAGAACTCAAGTGGCGGAGTTTGGTGGAGTTGATGAGACAGTTGGTGGAGTTGTGTTCGGTTTAACTTAGTTGAACTAGTTGTACTTAGTCTAACTGGAAAATACACTAGTGATGAGTGGTGTGAATTAATTATTAATTAATTCACTAATTATTAACTCATAAATCAACTAAAGAATACATCAGTTAACTGCAATGCATGGACAGTTCAGTGGAGACCAGTGTTAGAGGTGGGTGAAAGGGTGAGTTTGCTATCAGTTGTGACTATTGGTTGTGCATGAGATTTGCACACACATTGATGGAGATTGCCAATGAGGATTGCGCAGTTGGAGCTAGTGGGATTCGAACTTGGATCTCATTCATTCTCATCTTGGATTGCGCAGTAGAGGCAGGCAAACTTGTGGAGGAGATTTGAACCTGTGACTTGTTCATCTTCACAACTAGTTTTGTGTGTAGCATTGAGATAGTGCTGAGAGCTATGAGAGCTTTGTGCTATGTATTGTTACATGTTCTCTATCATTATAATATATAGATAGTTGGGGGTTTTCAGCTATTTCTTTCCCCATTACATCCTATGTTGATATGTGTGCTTGATTATGTTTTAATGAGCGCATGCGACTGCTTTCTATTTCCACATATTGATGATCAATTGTAGAAGAGGTTATGTATTATGCATGAAGATTAAATAGTGTGTAATCAGGATAATATCGGTGAATAATTCAGAAAATTATTCAAATTTCTACACCAATGTTCAACCATGTCATACATCGTGCTAAATTATCCTTCAAGGAATGAATTCAACTCATTCCTTCCCAGGAAACACCTGATGAATCCATGATCCCAATGAGTATGCACATTATTCTATGAAACCAGTTCAATTTCTAATTTCAACATCCCCTTCTTTTCTTCATCATTCCCTCAGGTGATCTCATCCCTTTTCCATGTAGTCACACGCCTTCCAATTTCAAGCATTTCATTCTTTACTTCCTCAATCCCTCAAGCGATCCATCCCTTGGCAAGGCTTCCTTGCATAAGAAGATTCTTCTCAGCCAAGGAATGCCTTTTCCTTTCTTTAATAATTCTACACATGTATCATGGAATTCCTCCTGGAAATCAATACAAATCATAGGGTTATAGTGTCACCATAATGGCCCATTTCCTAAAGTCCACGACTCCATCATGTTATTTCACACTCCGATATCATTAACTTGATGTTTTTTCCCTTAAATTTAGTCTCATATACTTGTGTTGGACAATACATTGGTTCTCCTACATCATATACATATGAGTTTTATGAGTTCCATAATGAAAATATTAAATTCCTCCATCAAAAATTTAATTACGAAGTTACCCATAAAATTTTGTTAAATTCAAATCACATCTTAACCAAAGGATTTATTCAAACTGTAATTAATACTTAGCTTTGGTTCCTATTTTCTTTCCTTGCTTCACAAGCACTAAGTGTTTCTTCGCGCCAAGGAAAACACTTAGTGATTTCCATGTTGTTCCACTTGATCTTCATTTAGGTTAGTCTTTACCTCTAGTTCACCAAGTGTTTCTTAGTCCCAAGGAAAGTACTAAATGGTGCTCATACTACTCCATGCAATATTTTCATACAAGTCTAGATAAGATTCCCCTCTCACTCGCCTCCTTGTGAGTGTGGCCTCTTCTATCCAGGTAGTATTCTATTAAGAGGAATATTATTTACCACCACAACTCCCATACCATCGTAACTCCAATCACAATCTCCATTAACGTCACAACTCCCATGTCATAACACCTCCAACAAGGAAAGTGTGATCATTCAACATGTATTTAAGTGGCTAGCTAGCACTTTGGTGGTGGTTATAGCTGAACTGTCTACACTGAGTGATTTCTCAGCCCTAAGGCAAACAGTTAGGGCCCTATATTACTAGTGTAGCCCCCTTATTGTTATTTTTGAACCCCTGTAGTCCCAATATTGTTATTATTGTGCCCCATACTAGCCCACTATTGTTATTGTTGTGCCCTTACATTATTATTGTTACATCGGATAGGATTATATTGTGACCCCATGGACTCCTATATATAGAAAGGAGGTTTTTTCATCTTAATCATCTAAGAATTGTTCATTTATGTAATGTAAAGGAGGTTTCCCCCTTGAAGTGGTTGATTTCTAAGTCGTTTATTTCTATTTTCTTATATTTTGTGAGTTGGTTTCATAACATTTGGTATCAGAGCTTTGGATTCTAGGATTTCGTTGCTTCAAATGGTTCATCGTGGAATTTTCGCTATAAATTTTTTTCTATGAAGGTTCAGAAGCTATAAAAAAAAACCCATTTGCTCTGAAATCCTGAGGAACTTCGTGGAAAAATTTCAGATCTTGGTTCGCAATATTTTCGGAGATATGATCTATGGAAGTTAGGGTTTTTGTAGGCTCCTAAATTTTATCTCAAAGAGGTGACCTTGGGAAAATCGTCATAACTCTCTCTCTAAGCATCGGATTGGAATTCTATAAAAATTATCTAAAATTACATAGACTATGTTTTTCTGTGTATTGATTTCAAAGCCAAAAGAGGAAACAATTGCATGTGGCGCACCATACAATTTTTCTCTACTGAACCAATCCATAATTACGTCATTGTGGGAGAGTGGGCATAGCTTTGTCTTGAAGAATCCAAATCTGATCAGAGTTAAGGAATTGGAAATAATATTCAGAGGCCTACCAAAGGACATTAGTTTCAATATAGAGCTCGTCAAAAGCAATAAAAGGGTGTGTATTTAAAAAAAAAAATTCACAAGTCTTGTTTGAAAAATCAGTTTAAAGTAATTCCAAGGGAATATTGAAGCATATAAATCAGTATCGGGTTCTAAAATACCCCCTAAAAGTAATTAAACACCAATTAAGCCCTCAAAATGCTCTACTATGACTCATGAAGAGGAATAAGTGCAACATGATATATCAAAATTACAAGACCAAGTGCAACAAATTTCACTCTCGCAAAGAGTAAAAAAATTGAAATGGAAGCTAAGATGGATGGTTTGAAGAAAGGTGTGGAAGCTAATATGGATGGTTAGAAGAAAGGCATGGAATCTAATATGGATGGTTTGAATAATGGAATGGAAGCTAAGATGGATGATGTGGAAGCTAAGATGGATGGTATAGAAGGAAACATGGAAGATTTAAAGAAAGACATGAAAGGTTTGAAGGAAGGTTTGGAAAAGTTGCTACAAGAAAAGCTTCCTAATGGCGAAAAGGTAGTAGAGGAAACTCATGAGGAGAACAAAAGAAATGTTAATCATGATTTCATATACTCTAATGTTAGATTTAAGACCCACCATATTCCAAAGATAGATATGAGGAATTTTTATGGCAAGGATCCCATGGAATATTTGAAGAAAGACATGGAAGGTTTGAAGGAAGGTTTGACAAATTTTCTACAAGAAAAGCTTCCTAATGGAAAAAAGGTAGTAGAGGAAACTCATGAGGAGAATAAAAGAAATGTTAATCATCATTTCATAGTCTCTAATGTTAGATTTAAGACCCACCATATTCCAAAGATAGATATGAGGAAGTTTGATGGCAAGGATCCCATGGAAGATTTGAAGAAAGACATGGAAGGTTTGAAGGAAGGTTTGGCAAAATTTCTACAAGAAAAGCTTCCTAATGGCGAAAAGGTAGTAGAGGAAACTCATGGTGAGAACAAAAAAGATGTTAATCATGATTTCATAGACTTTAATGTTGGATTTAAGACACACCATATTCCAAATATAGATATGAGGAAATTTGATGGCAAGGATCCGATAACTTGGATACTACAAATGGAGCAATAATTTGAGCTCCATAATACACAAAACACAAAAAAAGTAAGCATTTCAACTTTACATTTAGAAAAAATCAGTTTGTATGGTATTGGTGGATTTTTTCTCGTAAACCACTAGTCACTTGGTTAATTTTTACGGAGGAAATGATAACACATTATGAGGATACAAAGAGCAACACCTTCTTTAGCCAATTGATAAATCTCAAACAAAAGGGTTCAATGATGGAACATGTTAGCCACCTATAAATTCTGTTATATCAACTGGTGGCTAAATGATTCTGGGTAGCCTTCAAGAAACAATTTCATTACTAAAATTGTTGGTGCTTCAAGTCTTTTTGATAATATCATATCCTTTGGATAATCATCACTGCTTTTCCCCTTTTCAACTCAGAGATTCTGTTGTCATTCCGTGAAGAAAAACTGTTGCAAGCACCTTTTTCCTTTTTCCCCTTCTTCCAAAACTGGCCTAATTTTATCCTTCCATTTCCCATGAAAATCCCTCATTTTCATGTTTTCTCCCCTTTTCCTTTCATCAGAACCCCTTTGATAAGGTCTAAGACCCCTTCTTAGCCTTATCGAAACCCACCAACTCCTTTGAAAATCATTGACAAATGCCTAAAAATCACATTTTCATATTATGGACTTAAGCCCCCTTGGGCTAAGTCATTATCCCTCCCCTCCATATGCCCTGGTGCTGGAACCAAGCGCCAGCCCTCCAAGCGCTTATTGCGTCACCCGATGCCGATTAGCCCTTCCTTTTGAACCCCTGGTAATATGTTCTCCCATATAACCCTTGGCCCCGCAGCCGGGCGCCTAACCGTATTTTTACTATTTTCTAAGGTTTTTTGCCGGTCCAAAATTTAAAAGATCTCTGCCGTCGATCTGATCTACAGATTGACGACGTGCAATCCATCGCCCGGTGGTCCCGCCGTCCATTCACCTTTGCAAAAAACCACGCGGTATCCATTGCACTGCTTTTGAGCGCGGGGTGGTTTTTTCCATTTCGCAGCGATTCCATACGATGGCCGACACGTGTCTTAGGCACTATTCATAAAACTGTTGTCCATCACGCGTTAAATATCGGACGAGGACCTGACGCGATATTGACGTCCACCGTCCGATCTGAGGCTGCCCATTGGACGACGATCGCTCACTAAAGAAGCTCGACAGTTAACCAGGATACAACGCGACATTCAAAAGATCTCTGCTATCAATCTGATCTGCAGATCGATGGCCTACATTCCATCGCCCGTTTCCCCCCGTCCACAGCAGTGCCGGTGGTCCCAGCGCCACATCAACATCCACACGGCAGAGTTTAATTGGGGAAGATCTCCATTTGTTTTCCATACAGTCACCTTAGATCCCGACCGTCGATCTCTGCGTGATCGACGACTCTAATTTAAACCATTCTGCCACCTTCCCTTCCATTCTTCTGACCAATCTCGACCGTTGGATGATGCCATCCAATGGCCTTGCTCCCTCCACTTGCCTTCTGAAGCAGTAAACCTATACATGCATGGATTTTATAATATTTGTTTGTATTTTGCAGAGTTAATGGTTTTTTCCGCCATGACTGAAGAAATCCAGAAGCAGAGGGTGACGATCCTCCCGCCTCTAATCCATTAAATAGAATCCTTTGCAGGGTTTCAAATTCACGTTTCATCGATGATCCATGAGGCATTGATGCCATACTATCCCTGCGCAACCCTGCACACTAGCAAAAAACACAGTAAATCAAGATCAGTTAGAGAGTATCAGTGCCAAAGACAAAAATGCACCAGGATAGAATATTGAAGATAGATCTATGGGATTATGGCTAAGCGGGTTATCAAAATCCTAATACTCATGACTAAATAAAGTTTAAAGAAAAAATTATAAAGTATCATCAAATGGAAAGCCCCCACCACCAAATATGAGGCAAATTGATTCCTCCCAGCTACCGAAATGCCACCTGTGCCTCAAAGTATTCAATCAAAGGCCAAATTTATTGATCAAGACCAAATATCTGCCTCACAACACAGCCAGAGGATAAATTCTGCTGAAAAACTAATGACAAAATATCAGCAGAGTAACTTTGACATCACACAGAGCCTCAAAGGTCAACAAAAGCTCCAACCGAGCTTAATATTTAATGTAAATCATTTAATATAGAGGATATGTATGTAAGTTTCTTCATTGAGCTCCCCAAGAGCCAAGAAGCCATTTAAGTCTGTGTTAATTAGTTTTGAGATCTTTTATCAGATCTCACCTCCTCATTCTCCTATATATACTTCTGGAGAAGATGAGTGAGGGGTTGGTTGATCACTAGTTGTAATATTGGAACTCTCTGAAATAATATATAGTTTTTTGAAGTTGAAGAAGAATTTGAAGTCTTGAAGCCCTGATGATGTTGTTGCATGCTTTTTACTGTGAAGGCTCTATCATCGGATCCATGAGCTTGGCTGTTGGTGAATTATTCTGAACTGTTTTATGTTTTTCCCCCGTTTTCATTATGTTCCATAATTTCTTACTACAGTAGGTTGAAAGTTTTAGGCTAAGAAATGACTCCTGGAAGCACCTTAGACCTGTTCGTCCTTCATTGTTTTATGTTTTCTTCTGCTGAAGTATTTTAGAGTCTTTAATCTCTCTCTTTAGTCTTCATTCTTGTTTATTTCCTTAATAGTTTGAATAGTTGGTTTCAACATGATTTATGGTTCTCCCTGCTCGTCTGCTGCCACTTTAAAACTGTTATTGAAGTCTCCCTTTGTAGTTTTATGTTTACAGTGAGTCAAGGAGGTCTGTTCTGATCTTGCCCTTTGTCCTTAAATATTTGTCTCAAAGGTCTTTGTAGTTGTTATCATAGATGTGTTAGGTGTTCCCTCTTCTATGACTGCAATTATCAGTGAATCTTTTATGTTTTCTAAATCATTTGAAATAAAATATTTGAGGAAATAGGGTGTTCCTCGAATCTTAGATTTTGTTTTAAAAGTTGTTTTGAAATCATTGTTTGCTTAAAGGTGTGATTTGTAAAATTCATGGTTAGCCCTGTCTATCAAAAAAATCTTTATTGTTCAAATTGTGTTATCATCAAATTCCCTTTGTTGAGAATTAAACTTCTCTTTCAAAATCATTGATGTCCATCTCATTCTAAAAACCAAAGGATCCTATGGCCAGGTTAGATTTTCCCTCTGATATCCCATATCCATTGATGAGTATGTTATGACCTCTTCTTGACTCCATTGCCCAATGAACCATATGTTCCTCCATTCTATATGTCTTTCCTAGGCCTTTCATGTTCTGTTGTATCAATCCAACCAACCAAACAAACAAACACCTGCACTTAATAATAATTCTAAAATCCATATTCTAAGCACACAAGATAAACCTTTGCAAACAAACATTCGAGAGATCCCTCTCGAAGAACAGGAGGAATAGATCCTGGGACTCTAAAGATTGGTTTTGATGTTGCCTTGTCTTTTGATTTTCAAAACTATCAAAACACGAGACACCAACATAGTGGCGATCACGGTGGGACCTTGAGTAAAATCTTCAAAACGAAACACTCACTGTCTAGTATAACGAGTAACCTCCCTCAAGCACTACCAATCAATGGTAATCATGATAGGACCTTTTGAATCAGTGAAAAACTATGTAACCCTTAGGATTCTCTTAAAACCTTATCAAACCTTGAAGGATTCAGTTACCAAGACATAAGAGTGAACTCTGTACGATTTGACACCCTAGCTATGTGTTAGGTCAGATTTGGCACACTCTCATAACCTATAAAACTAGAATAACTTAGAAAAACCCAAAAAACATTTCAGTTTGGCTTCACAAATAAACATGGTGGTGGAACCATCCAATATCTTATCTTCATAAAAGCTAAAAAGTTTCCACCTAGTGACTCCACTAGCCCCAGTAGGCCTATTACTCATCTAGGTTCCCAGGTCTCTTTAGGACTGTGTTAAACAACTTTGAATAATTTTAGGAGCCTAGTACCTTACTATATAAGACATTGTGAGAGGTAAAAATTCCAAAAAACAGCCCTTAAAACCTCAAACTCTCTCATTTTTTGAAGAGCAGTCTGGCTTCACATAGGATCAACACTAGATCCCATCTAGACCCAAATCCTCCTTTAATCGTTGACAATCCTGAGAGAATTCTGTGGCAGAATTCTGACTTAGGAAAATAAGCTGCTAATAGGATCCTCTTAAGAACAATTTCCGTCCCTGAAAACCTTGTTGTCCTAGAGGATTCACACTTTAATTTACATCATACACAGAACATATCTAGAACTAGATCTCAAGGTGATTTAAACAAGACTGATCTTAACTTTGCAGATTTGCAACAGAGCTTTAGTAGAGAAGCCTCACCTTCTACTCCTCCTGATTCCCAGCTTCTTCATCACTTTAGTCTTTTTCATAACAAGTCTGCTCAAAATCATTTTTTTGGCCCAAGTATTTCTTCCACTCCAATTCATACTACCACTGTTCAAAACACTCCTGTTCAGCCCACTTTTACTCTTGTAAATACACCCTTATTTCCAGCCATGGCAACATGGTATGCCCCATTAGTGTTACGACAACCTCTACTTCCCTTACCAAATGATTACAAATTTAAAATCCCTCACTTCACTTTAAAATATTCTAAAATAGCCCAACATCATGTAGATAGGATGGGAATGCAGCAGATTACATTTTGATAGGAGTAAATACAATGATGGTGGATCTTCGCCCAAAGTTTAGGAGGAGATGTAAAGAAATGGTTTAAGAACTTACCTCCTAACAACATAAATGATCTCCCTGCCCTGCATCAAACATTTATCAACAAATGGGAACTCAAAAGGAACCCTCTCCAAATACTAGCAGAGTATAGCAGCCTCAAGAGAAATAAAGGGGAAAGTTTCCATGATTACTCCACTAGGTTCAATAGCGTTTACAATGCTCTCCCGCCTCACATGAAACCTCCTCAAGGCATGGCCTTGAAATGGGTATCAGAATATGATCAGAAATGAATTATGAATTAAGAGGAGGAATTACTTAACCTTCCAAGAGAACTTAAATGTGAGAAAGGAGCTTTGAGCGTAGAAGCAAACATAATTGAGAAAAGAAAAAGGTTGAGATTGGAGAAGAGGGTAACTTATAAAAATTACCTACAACCCTCAACCTCAACTTTTGACACAAAAATTGACAACCTAGTGAAGGTGATAAAAGAGCGCTTGAAAAATATTTATTTAAATGAGAAGCCTTACAAAGAGAACTCAACCATTCATGAAAGTAAATCAGAATTATAGGAGAGAAAACAATAAAGATAAGCAAAGGAAAGCGACCATGATTAGACCTCCTTTTCATCAGAACTATGTAGATCAATATGAGGAATATAGGGAGTTGGAAAGGTTGGAAGAATCTCATGTAAACTTGATTGGATCAGGCAGTGGAGATGATGTTTTCCTCACTGAGGAAGAACAAGGTTTCTTCTCTTATGATCAAAATAAAAACACCTATGAAGACTCTGATGACTATAGATTGGGTTTTGAAAATGCAATCATGGAGGTACACAAACAGTAGGATCTTAGGAGCAAGGAAAGCATAGATAAATCAAAATATAAGAACACTAATACTGCTGTCAGGAAAAATGTAGAAACTCAGTCCAAAAAGACAGCAGAGAAAGCCAACATTTTGGCCAAGAAACCCGACTTAAACAAAGACAAAAGTGTCTAGCCAAATATTGAACACAGTACCCCTAGCACTTTAGCTAGTGGTCCTAATAAAACTATCCCAATTACCAGTCCAAACAAGGTTCAACAAATCAAAATTGCTGAAAAGAATTCAATTGAAAAGACAGATGTAAATATCAACAAATCAATTATTCCTTTCAGATTTGAGGGAGAGATTTCCAAGATAAAAATTTCCATTCCCCTAGCTGAACTAGTAACTCAAGAAGTGTACAAAAAACAAGTTTTGAAAGCTTTGAAGTTAGGAAGTGATATTGACACCTTGAACCTAACAGATGATAAACCTGAGTCGTTATTTGGTCCTGAAGTTGAAGGAAAATACCAAGAAGGGGTTGCCCCTCCCTTCTATGTTAGCTTGAACATACACGAGAAAATTTTAGACAATGCCTTCTGACAGACACACACAAATCATTCCAAGTGGTAATGAAGAGCTTAGGCTTAGAGATTACTAAACCATACAAATATTTGTATTCCTTTGACTCAAGCAGTCAAATTTTAGTTTTAATCAGAATATTTATAAATTCATCTCAGCTCAAATCCCTACCAAAGTCTAGTAATGGATTATGTGATTCTATTATTTAATTCCCCCTAAGTATGACATGCTCTTATCAGATGCAGGAGACAAGAAAGCAGGAAGCCTTCAAATGGACATGTCTTATGCCACCATCCCTGTTTTCAAACAAAACATAAGACTATACAGGGAATCTCACATGAAGTACATGGTGAGGAACCTAGACAAACCAAACAACACTCCAATCTATTCTATTCAATCAAGTTTAGATTGATTTATATTATGTAATGAATATGAAATCACCCAACAAGATAAGGAAAACATGCACCCAATCAGTTCACCAGAACAATCAAATCTTCCCTTCGATCAAATTCAAAACATTGACAATCAACAGCCACAAGAAAATGAAAATGAGGCAAATGTACTTTGGACAATAAACTTTATTCTTATCCACCTTAACAAGAAGAGCTCGTGCGAGGGCGAGTGGCAAGATTCAAAATACAAATCAAATTTTTTCATACAAATTGAATTTCCCATGCACTAACAATATCGCTGAGTATGAAGCCCTTCTCCTAGGCTTACAATTGCTTAAACAATTACAAGCCCAAAGGATATCCATCCTAGGGGATTCTGAACTTATCATAAAACAAATCGAAGGAGAATACTCAGCTATAAATCTAAGGCTTAGGGAATATCGAAATGCTGCCCTTGATCTATTGAAAACCTTTGAAAAGTATGAACTTATTTTCATTCCACAAACCTTTAGATATCTATATATTGACTGTATTCAATGCTACTTAACTACAAATACACGAGATGAATGAACAAATCCGTGCAATGGTAAAACATAGGCATGTTGTGCACGATAACGAGATCAACGGCAAGTTTTGTATGGAGCAAAACATAGCTGATTTCTTGAAATCAGAAAACGATTTCAGCATACCGATATTAGAGACCAACCATAAAGAAAACTGTTTGTGTATTGAACAAATCCCAGGAGTTGAAATGACATTTTCTGCTGATATAAATCATTGTGAGAATCCTTTTGAAGCGGAGGTAACTGATAACGCAGACCAAGAAGACTTGGAAGTTTTACAATGCAAAAATGACCAAATTCCAAGAGGTATCACACCTTTAGAACACCTTTTTTATTTTAACGATGTAGCCAAAGAATCGAGAATAGAGCCTGTGGAAACAAATACAGAAGAGCATAACATAGGCAGTCTAGCAGCACCTAATATGATCAAACTATCTAGCACTCTCCTAGCTTGTATAAAAATGCAATACATAGAGCTGTTCAAAGAGTTCAAAGATGTGTTTTCTTGGGAATACAAAGACCTAAAATCATATGATACCAGCATCATCGAGCACAAGATTCCCTTAAAAGAAAATCAAAAGCCTTTCAAGCAAAAAATAAGGAGAATAAATCCTCTCTTACTACCTCTAGTTAAGGCAGAGATTGAAAAAATGCATGATGTTGGGATCATAGTACCCATTAGATTTTCGGAATGGGTATCAAACTTAGTTTCTGTTAGAAAGAAAAAAGGGAAAATTAGGCTCTGTATTGACTTCAGAAATTTAAATAGAGCCTCTTTAAAAGACAACTACCCCTTACCTAAGATGGACCATATACTTCAAAGGGTAGTTGGGTCAAGAAGGATATCCCTCTTAGATGGGTTATGGGTTACAACCAGGTGTTAGTGCTCCCAAGTGATCAAATCAAAACTGGCTTTACCACACCGTGGGGCACCTTCATGTATGTCAAAATGCCTTTCGGATTGATGAATGCAGGGGCCACCTTCCAAATGGCCATGGAAATAGCCTTTTCTGAATACATTGGCTATTTTATTATCATTTACCTTGATGACATAACCGTTTTCTCAAAAAATGATAAAGAACATTTGATTCACCTTAGAAAAGTTTTTGAGAAATGTAGGAAGTTTGGCTTATCATTGAATCCCAAGAAGACACTCTTTGGTCTCCAAGAAGGTAAAATTCTTGGCCATATAATTTCAGAAGAGGGAATCAAAATAGACCCTGCAAGGATACATGGCATATTGCAGATCAACCATCCAAGGAGCCTCAAAGAATTGAAATCTTTCATCGGAAAGATTAATTTTCTGAGAAGTTTTATTCCTAACCTTGCTGAGCTATTAAAAAACATTACAAACATGCTTAAGAAATATGTCAGTGTAAAATGGACTTTACTAGCTAAACAATCATTCGAACTGGTCAAACAAGCTCTTACTCAAACACCAATCCTGAATAGTCCAATTTTTACCAAAGAATTTTACATCTGAACATACAATAGTTGCAGTCTTACTTCAAAAGAATGATTTGGGGTAGGAACAACCAATATCTTTCTTTAGTAGGGCCTTAAGAGATGCCCCTCTCAAATATAATATCATGGAGAAGCAAGCCTTAGCATTAGTAAAAGCTTTAAAAGACTTTAGGGTATATATTTTACACTCTCACATAATTTCTTTTGTTCCACATACTATTTTTAAGGACATTCTAAGTCAAGACCCTGATGGTAAAAGGGGAAAATGGATTGCTACTATTCTTGAGTATGACTTAGAGATCAAGCCCACAAA
Source organism: Pinus albicaulis (assembly GCA_034641835.2). Lineage (NCBI taxonomy): Eukaryota > Viridiplantae > Streptophyta > Pinopsida > Pinales > Pinaceae > Pinus > Pinus albicaulis. The sequence goes on from CM076569.1 coordinate 611,394,930, forward strand.
ACTAGTTAAAGGGAAAGGATTAGCAAAACTCCTGGTTGAGTCTAACTTCCAAGCACTAGACATGAACATGGTAGATGTGTTGGAAGAAATAGAAGAATCTGCTACTCCTTTTATTGAAGAAACATTTCTGAATTCTCCTTGGTATGCTGACATTATTTATGTGCTTTTATATTTAAATGCCCCCCCTTCTTTGTCTAAAACTAAAGCTAGATTTTTGAAACAAAAGGCTCTGAGTTTTTGCATCCTAGATGGGGTGTTATATTGGAAAACTGTTGTTGGAATTTTACTTAAATGTTTACTTGAATATGATGCAGGGAAAATAATGCATGAGTTGCATGACGAAGAATGTGGAGGAAAACTCTACTGGAAGGCCATAGCAAACAAAATTCTTAGATCATGTTACTATTGGCCTACCCTTTTCCTAGACACTCAGAAGTTGGTCATGTCTTGCCATAAGTGTCAAACCTTTGATGGCAAAAGAAAACTCCTTCCCTTACCCTTACATCCTATCAAAGTTGAGGCACCTTTTCAACAATAGGGGCTGGAATTCATTGGGGAAATTCATCCATCATCATCAGCTCAACATAAGTGGATCCTCACGGCCACTGACTTATTTACCAAGTGGATAGAAGCTATACCCTCCAGAAATGCTAATGACTCTGTCATTATCAAGTTTCTTGAAACAAATATCCTATCCAGATTTGGTTGTCCCAGAAAAATCATAACAGAAAATGCCGCTTCTTTTAAATCTAAAAAGATGGTTGACTTATATTACAAATACCACATAACCTTGGGCCATTCCACTACTTACTATCCCCAAGGAAATGGATTAGCTAAATCTTCCAACAAGAGCCTCATCAATATCATTAAAAAGCTGTTGGAACAAAATCAGAAATCATGGCACAGTAAACTGGTTCATGCCTTATGGGCTGATAGGTTAACTACAAATAAATCAATAAATATGCCCCCCTATCAGCTAGTTTATGGCATGGACGCAGTTTTTCCCACCTCGTTGGGAGTGCCAGTCATGAAGCTCCTTCAAGAATTGCAGGTTGAATAAAATGATATGCAGAGGAGAATCAATCAAACCATCCATTTGCAACAGACCAAAGAAGAATTTTATGGAAGAACACAGTTAGTCCAAGAAAATATGAAGAATCTATTTGATAAGAGGACTAAGGCAAACAATTTCCACATTGGAAATGTTGTTCTTAAATGGGATTCAAGAAGAGAAGAGAAAGGAAAACATGGAAATTTTGAGAACTTGTGGAAAGGTCCTTATATCATTCATGCTGAGAGGGGTCACAATGCATTTTTCCTGAAAGAATTAAATGGAGAAGACTTATATGGGGGTCCTGTCAATGGCAGGATGCTAAAGCATTACTTCTGCCAAGAGTCTTGAGTTTAAAGCATTTTATTTTTCATTATAAATATCATAGTCTAGACATTGCATTCAAAGTTGGAAAAATCAAAAATACAAAAACAAAGAAAAGAAAGAAAAGAGGGAAGATTGTTAAAATAAAAAAGGTATAGCCCCATACCAAAAAAGAGAAACAAAATCTGAAAGTGTGCAAGCCCAAATGCCACTCCTGAAAAACACACTTCTAGTTAGTCAAACAGCCTAATCTTGACTAATTAGCTTTAAATTTTCTGCTGATAGGATAGTGAATTCGATTGGCCAAACTGTTTAATCTTGGCTTATCAGTAGATAGTTTAGGATAGAAATTAAAGGTTCAAACATGCTCAAAATTTGAACCTGAGTTCCAAGGAGAAAATGACTCAAATCTATTTCAAGTTCTGAGTCAAAGGATGTAAAAATATGGTTCTAATCAGCTCAAAATTTGAACCAGTTAGCAAAGGAAAGACAACTCAAGAAAGAGTCAAAACAGAGCTGAACAAAAGAGGAAGGAAATGTTTTAAATCTCAGATATCAAACCTTCCATTTTGTTTTTAAATTTTATGCAAAATAAATGTCTATGTGAAACTTGTTTTTATGCCATAGATCACAGCAAGTCAAACAACTTAATCTTGACTTGACTGTTTTTAATTTTTATTTATTTTTTAATTGTTGTTGTTGTTTTAGAATTTAGAGAAATGAAGTTTGTTGGACAGTTTAATCCCAACAGATAATAGATTAGGTAGAGAATCATATGGGCTCAATTGTCTAATATGAGTCCATGGAGAAATAAGAAGTAGAAATAGATTAGATTTCCTGCTTTCAAAAAGAATAAAATATTGTGAGAGAGTTTTCCAATCCAAGTGCACTCTAAGAAGAAAAAATGTTAGATCGGTAGGATTGGGTAGGTAGAAAAATTGTATTGATGAAGATCCATTGTTTTTATGGTTGCTAATATGTTTTCAAAAAATGATCATCCCAGCAAAGGAAGGGCAACCCAATGGATGAAGCAACTGATCAACCTCCCAGAGAATCCAAGTCTGAAATTCTTGATGCCTTCAAAAAAGGCACCATCCCCAAGTGGAGCCACTGTTAGCCACCTATAAATTCTGTTATATCAAGTGGTGGCTAAATGATTCTGGGTAGCCTTCAAGAAAATTTCATTAGTAAAATTGTTGGTGCTTAAAGTCTTTTTGATAATATCCTATCCTTTGGATAATCATCACTGCTTTTCCCCTTTTCAACTCAGAGATTTTGTTGTCATTCCGTGAAGAAAAATTGCTGCAAGCACCTTTTTCCTTTTTCCCCTTCTTCCAAAACTGAACTCATTTTATCCCTCCATTTCCCATGAAAATCCCTCATTTTCATGTTTTCTCCCCTTTTCCTTTCATCAAAACCCCTTTGATAAGGTCTAAGACCCCTGCTTAGCCTTATCGAAACCCACCAACTCCTTTGAAAATCATTGAAAAATGCCTAAAAATCGCATTTTCATATTATGGACTTAAGCCCTCTTGGGCTAATTCATTATCCATCCCCTCCATATGCCCTGGAGCTGGAATCGAGCGCCAACCCTCCAAGCGCTTATCGCGTCACCCGATGCTGATTAGCCCTTCCTTTTGAACCCCCGGTCATATGTTCTCCCATATAACCCTTGGCCCCGCAGCCGGGCGCCTAACCGTATTTTTATTATTTTCTAAGGTTTTTCGCTGGTCTAAAATTTAAAAGATCTTCGCCGTCGATCTGATCTGCAGATCGACGGTACGCAATCCATCACCCGGTGGTCCCCGCCGTCCATTCACCGTTGTAAAAAACCACGCGGTATCCATCGCATCGCTTTTGAGCGCGGGGTGGTTTTTTCCATTTCGTAGCGATTCCGTACAGTGGCCAACATGTGTCTTGGGCACTGTTCATAAAACCACCGTCCATCACGCGTTAAAGATCAGACGAGGACCTGACGCGATATTGACATCCACCGTTCGATCTGAGGCCACCCATCAGACGACGATCGCTCACTAAAGAAGCCTAACAATTAACCAGGCTACGGCGCAGCATTCAAAAGATCTCCGCCGTCGATCTGATCTGCAGATCGACGGCCTACATACAATCGCCCATTTCCCCCCGTCCATAGTAGTTCCGGTGGTCCCAGCGCCACATCAGCATCCATGCGGTAGAGTTTAATTGGGGCGGATCTCCATTTGTTTTCCATACAGTCACCTTCGATCCCGACCGTCGATCTCTGCGCAATTGACGGCTCTGATTTAAACCATTATGCCGCCTTCCCTTCCATTCTTCTGACCAATCTCGACCATTGGATGATGCCATCCAACGGCCATGCTCCCTCCACCTGCCTTCTGAAGCAGTAAACCTATACATGCATGGATTTTATAATATTTGTTCGTATTTTGCAGAATTAATGGTTTTTTCCACTATGACTGAAGAAATCCAGAAGCAGAGGGTGACGATCCTCCCGCCTCTAATCCATTAAAGAGAATCCTTCGCAGGGTTTCAAATTCACGTTTCATCGATGATCCATGAGGCATTGATGCCATACTATCCCTGTGCAACCCTGCACACTAGCAAAAAACACAGTAAATCAAGCATAGTCAGAGAGTATCAGTGCCGAAGAAAAAAATGCACCAGGATAGAAGATTGAAGATAGATCTATGGGATTATGGCTAATACAGGTTATTAGAAGCCTAATCCTCCTGACTAAACACAGTTTAAAGAAAAATCATAAAGGATCATCAAACGGAAAGCCCCCACCGCCAAATCTGAGGCAAATTGATTCCTCCCAGCTACTGAAATGCCACCTATGCCTCAAAGTATTCAATCAAAGGCCGAAGTTATTGATCAGGACCAAATATCTACCTCACAACGCAGCCAGAGGATAAATTCTGCTGAAAAACTAATGACAAAATATCAGCAGAGTAACTTCGACATCACACAGAGCCTCAAAGGTCAAAAAAAGCTCCCACCGAGCTTAATCTTTAATGTAAATCATTTAATATAGAGGATATGTATGTAAGTTTATTCATTGAGCTCCCTAAGGGCCAAGAAGCCATTTAAGTATGTGTTAATTAGTTTTGAGATCTTTTATCAGATCTCACCTCCTCATTCTCCTATATATACTTCTGGAGAAGATGAGTGAGGGGTCGGTTGATCACTAGTTGTAATATTGGAACTCTCTGAAATAATATATAGTCTATTGAATTTGAAGAAGAATTTGAAGTCTTGAAGCCTTGATGATTTTGTTGCATGCTTGTTACTGTGAAGGCTCTATCATCGAATCCATGAGCTTGGCTATTGGTGAAGTATTCTGAACTGTTTTATTTTTTTCCCCTGTTTTCATTATGTTCCATAATTTCTTACTACAGTAGGTTGAAAGTTTTAGGCTAAGAAATGACTCCTGGAAGCACCTTAGACCTGTTCATCATTCACTGTTTTATGTTTTCTTCTGCTGAAGTATTTTAGAGTCTTTAATCTCTCTCTTTAGTCTTCATGCTTGTTTATTTCCTTAATACTTTGAATAGTTGGTTTCAGCATGATTTATGGTTCTCCCTGCTTGTCTGCTGCCACTTTAAAATTGTTATTGAAGTCTCCCTTTGTAGTTTTATGTTTACAGTGAGTCAAGGAGGTCTGTTCTGATCTTGCCCTTTGTCCTTACTTAAATAGTTGCCTCAAAGGTCTTTGTAGTTGTTATCATAGATGTGTTAGGTTTTCCCTCTTCTATGACTGCAATTATCAGTGAATCTTTTATGTTTTCTAAATCATTTGAAATAAAATATTTGAGGAAATAGGGTCTTCCCCGAATCTTAGATTTTGTTTTAAAAGTTGTTTTGAAATCATTGTTTGCTTAAAGGTGTGATTTGCAGAATTCATGGTTAGCACTGTATATCAAAAATCTCTTTATTGTTGAAATTGTGTTTTCAAATTCCCTTTGTTGGGAATTAAACTTCTCTTTCCAAATCATTGATGTCCATCTCATTCCAAAAACCAAAGGATCATGCGGCCAAGTTAGATTTTCCCCCTGATATCCCATAGCCCTGATAAGTATGTTATGACCTCTTTTTGACTCCATTTCCCAATGAACTAGATGTTCCTCCATTCTATATGTCTTTCCTAGGCCTTTCATGTTTTGCTGTGTCAATCCAACCAAACAAACAAACAAACACATGCGCTTAATAACTAGTCTAAAATATATACTCTAAGCACACACGATAAACCTTTGCAAAAAAACATTCGAGAGATCCCTCTCTGAGAATAGGAGGACTAGATCCTGGGACTCTAAATATTGGTTCTGATGTTGCCTTGTCTTTTGATTTTCCAAAATATCAAAACACGGGACACCAATAGAGCACATTTAGGATTTCTAAAAATTGAATATAAGGGTAAATAATATTCCAGAGGAACATAGGATTGATGTATTCATAGAGACTCTAAATAATAACATCCAACATGATGTTTGACTTTGGTAACTTGATACATTAAAGAAGGCATTCTTGTTGGCAAGAAAAATTTAAAGCAAAATTATGACGACAAGGAAGCCTAACACTCACAACTATAAATATGGAAGTGTTACTACTCCTATACTTCCACAACCTACAAGATTGACATCACAACAATTGGAAGAAAAAAGAGAAAAATGGCTTTGCTATAGTTGTGATAGAAAATACACTAAAGGTCATAAGTGTGATGAGAAGAAATTTTTTTACATTTATTGTGAAGAGGAGGAAGAAAGGAACAAGAAACTTCAAAAGAAGAGGATATACATGAGGAACCAACCCTAGCAGAAGAAGAAATGAATCTGACCATATGTTGTAATGCATTGGAAGGAATTACCACTCTTCAAACTCTCAAGATAGAAGTACATATCAAGAAGAAAATTTTAATAATGCTTATTGATTCGGGTAGTACCCATAATTTTATTCACTGTAAGGTAGCCAAGGAATTGAATTGCTTCCTATACCTAGCTTTGGAGTGTCAAGTGATGGTGGAAAATGGAGGAACTATAAATTTCTCTGGAAAGTGCCATAATATCAAGCTAACTGTTTGGGAATATGTATTGAATAGTCCAATGCTTTACATTCCAATGGGTGGTGTTGATGTTGTACTAGGAGTACAATGGTTATAATATTTGGGGACGATAGCTTTTAAATTTCAAGAAAATTTCTTGAAATTTTTTTTGGAAGGAAAGGAAGTTGAATTATGGGGTATCACAGGGAAGCGGGGAAATATAATAAGCTATAATGTCATGAAAAATCTTCTGAAGAAAGAACAATGAGGCGTAACTGCACAGTTATGCTCACTAGAAGTTTCAACATCAAAATAATCTATTTCTCAAGATCTCCAAAAAGTCTTGGACAATCATTACAAGGTGTTTAAAACCCCCAAAGGACTCCCACCTATTCGTGATCATGATCATGTTATTCATTTGATTCCAGGAAGTTTTCCTCCAAAAATCAACCCTTACAAATATCCTTATGTCCAAAAGATCAAAATTGAACGTATGATTGCAGAAATGCTAGAGGCTAGTATAAATCAAACTAGTCAAAGTTCTTTCTCTACTCCAGTAGTATTGGTGCACAAGAAGGATGGATCATGGTGCATGTGTCCGAATTATAGGGAGCTCAATAAGCTCATTATTAAAGATAAATTTACCATTCCCATGATTGATGAATTATTGGATGAATTACATGGAGCAATTTAATTCACCAAGTTGGATCTCCGCTTAGGATATCATCAAATTAGAATGAAGATTGAAGACATTCCAAAAATAGAATTTCGAACTCATGAGGGTCATTATGAATTTTTGGTCATACCTTTTGGCCTTACCAATGCACCTTCTAAATTTCAAGGGTTGATGAATTCCATTTTCAAACCATTCCTTAGAAAATTTGTGTTAGTATTTTTTGATGATATACTTATCGACAACAAGTCTTGGAAGGATCATGTTCAACATGTTGGCAGGGTGCTCAAACTATTGTAGGAGAAACGATTATATGCAAAAATCTCCAAATGTTTCTTTGGAGTACAAGAGGTGGATTATTTGGGTCATATTGTATCTCAGGTGGGTGTTAAGGTAGACCTTAACAAATTAAATCCATTAAGGAATGGAAATTCCCCACAACCATAAAGTAGTTGTGAGGATTTCTCGCGTTAACAAGGTATTATAAAATTTGTTTTAAGAATTATGGGAGAATATCAGCACCTCTAACAACATTATTGAAGAAAGATGCATTTTCAGGGACTCCTGAAGAAACTAAGGCCTTTGAACATCTTAAAGAGGAAATGTGCCAAGCACCGGTCTTAGCTATGCCAAAATTCACAAAAAACCTTTATTGTGGAATGTGATGCCTCAGGAAATGGAATTGGTGTTGTTTTAATGAAAGAAGGAAGACCCATTGCTTTCGAAAGCCATCCAATCAAAGGAAAGTATTTACAAAAATATATTTATGAGAAGGAAATGTTGGCAATACTACATGCACTAAAGAAATGATGACCTTACCTAATGGGAAGACACTTCAAGGTAAAAACTAATCCGTGATAGTCTTAAATACTTTTTGGAACAAAGAATATCTTCAGAAGAGAAGGAAAAATGGGTCACAAAGATGTTGGGTTATGACTTTGAAATCGTATACAAAAAAGGGAAGCTAAATGTTGTTGTAGATGTAGTCTCAAGAAAGGATGATGACGTGGAAGCATTGCTTTGTGCCATTTCTATTATCCAACCATATTGGATAACCGAAGCAAGGGAGGAATGGAAGAATGAAAAAAAAGTATAGACGCTCATTCAAAAGTTGCAATAATATCCCAGTACATCTGATACATTTAGTTGGAAAAATGATTCCTTATGGTACAAACATCACTTATACCTTTGTAGGAATACCCAACTAAAAAAAATATTCTTTTGGAATTTCACACCTCTCCCTTAGGAGGAAACTCGGGATTTTTAAAAACCTACCACATGGTGAAGAAATAATTTTTTGGGATGGCATTAAATCTGATATATAAAAGTTTGTGGCAAAATGTTTGGTTTTCCAGCAAAATCAAGTTGAGACAATTAAGACCCCGGGTCTCCTACAAACTTTATCCATTCCAAGTCAATGTTGGGAGGAGGTTTCAATGGATTTTATCATAGGTTTACCTAATTCTGAAGGAAAGAGTGTCATCATTGTCGTAGTTGATAGACTTACCAGGTACGCACACTTTTGTGCATTATCTCATCCATTTAAAGCGATTACAGTTGCTACTGAATTTATGGAAACAATGCAAAATCTACATGGAAACCCAAAGATTATTATAAGCGATAGAGATCCCATTTTCACTGGAAATTTTTGGACGGAATTATTTTCTTGTTTGGGTACTCAACTAGCTCATAGCTCATCTTATCATACTCAATCGGATCATAAAACTGAGATAGTGAAAAAATGTTTGGAAGGATATCTTCGTTGCTTTGTATTTGATAAACAAACACAATGGGTCAATTGGTTACCTCTGGCTGAATGGTGGTATAACACTTCCTTCCACATTACAGAAAAAGTGACCCCATTTATGGAACTTTATGGATATCATTCGTTGTCCATCACATCATCTTTAAGAGAAAATTCTAAGGTTCAAGCAGTGGAAGATCACATCGAGCATCAACAACAAGTTCTCCAACTCTTAAAGGATAACCTAAATTTGGCACATAATCAAATGAAACAACGCGCATATCAACATCACAGCGAGAGAAGTTTTGATATAGGCGACTGTGTATTTTTACGGCTACAACCATACAAACAAATGTCCCTCGAGCAAGCTAAGAAGGATAATAAATTATTATTCTATCCTTATTAAGTGTGTAATGCCTTTGTTGACATGCCTTAATTCCATCACTCTCAGGAATAGATTGCATAGCTAACCAAGAAACGAAAGTATTGTCAAAGACGAAGGTATAAGTGAATTTTGAACAAAGACAAATAAACTAGGCATGTTTAGGGGAAAATAGTGTATATAGAAAATACATAGTTGGTGTAATGAAGGAAAATAAAGTTATATTTGTTCCAATTCAGAAGATATTTAACATGAATAGAAATATAGTAAATGTAAATGAGATAAGGAACATGTACCTTTGCAAACATATATTCAATATGTACGATGGGGAAAGCGAGCATATATACAAATAATGTCCTAAGTTGAGAGAGAAGGATTTATTTTTCCCTTTGTTTCTTTAGTTATTTTAATTTAAATGTTTTTGTATGGAAAGGAAGCTATGAAACATTTGGTGCAAGTGTTGTAGGAAAGTGGGAAGTAAGTGAAGGATGTGTTGGAGGATTAGGTTTTTTTTGTTTTTTGCTTGAAAAAGTTGAATGGAATATTATTGAAAACAATAGTAGCATTTAATTTGTTTTTTGTTTCGTTGAAGGGAATTTCGAGTAATATATAAGTCATTGAAAATCAAATGTAGGTGCAATAAATATATGTGTCGAATCATTGGTTAAAATGAATATTAATAGTATTAGAAGTTATATCATTATGCAAGTTTGTTTTGGATCTAAGAAAGGATACTTTTGTATTTCACCAGTATTAAAAGCAATAGTTATGTATTCTTTCCATATTAGAGAATATCCATATCCATATGCGTACATGAAATATGTTAATGTGTTGCAAAGAACATGAAGGAATGAAGAAGGCCAGAGGATTGTGAGTGAGATAATGCCCATTTATTTATGAGGAAACTTTACAAGAGTAGAAAGTATTTCTCTAGCCAAGTTTTACAAAAAGTAGTAGAGATAGGGGTGTAGGAAGACAAATTTAACAAGGAAACTAGAGTTTTACAAGGGTGTTGTGTGCATACACTAGTGTATAGGGAGGAAGTCAACCATAGGGAAAGGGAGTGGTGATGTAGGGAAAGGGTTTGAAAAGTGGAAGATGGGTTTAAATGTAGGCAAGGGGAAAAGGTTGGAGTCCACGGTTGTTTAAGGGAAAGGTGTGCAAAATGAGAGCATGGCTTCAACAAAATGGAAGGGAAACAACATTGTTTAAAGCTCGAAAATGAATCTCTTGGAAGGTCCAAAATTTAATTTCATTTGTTGTGGGAAAAGGATGGATGCATATGCATAAGGGAGTTCCTAAGAGTGCATAAGGGTTGGGCAAAGGCGTTCAATACCATTGAAATTGTTTGTTTTAATTGAAAGCATGATTAGATAGTACCAAAATTTGATCTTGGTGGCCATGTCTCTAACAGATTTTGGATCACTTGAAAGGAGGATAAGGTCCTTTGTTGATATGCCCAAGTGTACAGATGCAACATCATCGAACACAACAACATTTCCTAGATGGAAAGTGTGATCATGCAATTCAAGATGAAACACGTAATGGTAGTCATATTCAAGGAAGGCATCGTTTCGTGCAGTGCCACATATTTTTAGATTGTTGAAAAAATAACTTCATGCATTGCATGCCAACAATGTTAAGGGGGAATGCAAGGAAGTCAAAATATTCCATGTAAATTTTTGTAGTAGTAGCATGAACGAAAACCCATAAATATTTCTTGGAGCAGACATTTCAACAATTTTAGATATTATTTTTGTTTTGAGGGGCTTGTTAGGGGCGCATGTGTATTTCCAACTTAGTTTCCTAAAACCATTGTTGGATTTGGCATGTTTAAAAAATATCTAGGTTTATTAGAAGGAAATTGGTGGGGATAGCTCCAAAAATCTTTCCTTTGAACTCAACGACACAACCCCCTTTGATTGCAAGGATTGGAGTGGCCCCTGAGTTGCAGAGGTTAGAAAGTTCTTGACCTTCAACATGGAATTGTGCACCCCATAATGTGGCATCGATATTGCAGCCTGACATTTCGCGCAAAGCGATATTTTTCTTGGGATTTTCTAAGCCATCACATCGACATATGATGGAGGCAGGAGAAGTCGCACTAACAAGACCAATATCATCAAGAATTGAATTGATAGTTTCAATGTTGAGTTGAATTATCAATATGAAATGAAAATTATGGGAAGGTGTTGATTGATATTCATGGGTGCACTCAGACACAGTTGATGCAGAGAAAAAGACGATTTTTAATGGGTGGTTAAGATGGTTGTAGCTAGGATTTGGAGCCTTTATGGTGCAATTTGATACTGTGTAGATTCAACCAATTTGCATGAGATAATTTAATGATTTTGCAATGTCAATAAAGGAATATATGTGGATCTCCTCTCCATCACATTCTATAAGGTCAAACCTAAGATATTTACCAATGGTACGTGCATTTTTGTATTGATGGTGGGGTGTCTTTGCAAGGGTCCTTCTCTGCATGTATCAATATTTATGGGATGGGTTGAGTTCCTTGAAAGGGAGAGTTGTTGGAGTAACAATGCTATTCATATTATATGATGTAGGTTGTGCCTCTATTGGGGAAGTTGATGACAAGAAAAAGGAATTTGTTGAGGATGAGTTGGCATGGAGTGCTTGTTTCATGGAAAGAACAAGAGGGGTTTTCTCACCAAACAAAGGTGTTGCACGATGGATAATTTCAAGTTCTGTAACATGCCTCCTCTCATATCTACCCACTTTTATTGTATTTCCTGGGGCAAACATGAGCTGAGGATCTACCATGACATGACTCAACCTCCTATATGACCTTAAGGAAATGGAGCTAACATAACAAGACCTTATTGACTTCCCTCAGGTATAAAGTCCTATGTAGATTCAAAACTGCTCATGTAATTTACTAAAACATAAGATTCAAATCTACTCTACTCATCTGTGGAAAGAAATTCACGATCGAGAAAAAAAATCATAAACATGCTTCAAGATTCAACACGCATACACAGATATTTATCTAGGGGAAAGCAACTTCAAAACCACTTCCTATATGTATTGCACTAACAAAATAATCTGGATGAATACAATATGCTTGCTCAAGCTTGAGCACAACCTACACATGTATTGAACATAATCAGTACATGGAGGGGAAGAATGGATCGCGCTAGGGTTACTTTGCGCTTTGCCGCCGCCGTCAAGGTCTGTGCGGATCTGGCCCCTGTAGCCGTGGCTTCTGGTATGGATCTGGCCGCGTCCCACATAGGCCTCTGCTTGCTCAGAGTTCAAAGCTCTGTCAAGGAGCTCAGCTCAAAAGACCTTGCGAATAATGCCTCGGTTGGAGCCGCCGTTGCGCCCTTTACTCCATGGGGCCTGCATCAAGAGAGAGCAAAGATTCCAAGGCCGGATCGGTGGTGCGGCTCTCATGCTGGTGGATCGGGGCTTCTCAAATCTAATAAATTTCATGCGGACCTAGCCCCAGGCAAATCCTGCAGTGACAAGACAGATCAGATCTCCCAGAATATGACTTGTCTCCCATCAGTCTTGGATCTGGCCAGGGGGGTTCTCCACAGGATGAAGAGGTTGCAATGGCGCGATTGAAAATCTTCAAGGAATCTGGCAGCCATGCAGCTACAGATTTCAACGATTTCTCTTCCTCTCCTCTGGGCGAAAAGGTGCCTAAGCCCGATCCTCTCCAGATCTGGAATGAGGCACGGAAGAGGTCTTCTCTATGTATACCACGGGGGCAGCCCTCTTTCTCGCACCTTGAGGCAGCACAAAGTCATGGGTAGCTAGAATAGCCAGAACCCAGGCAACAGGTAACATCAACTTTTTTTCAGATTTTTATTAAACCCCCTGTGGGGAAAACCAGTCTAGCATGGGTACATGCAGAAAGCACTATTATGCAGTTGAAACAGCAAATCTAGGCATTGATGGGATACCCTGTTCAGATCCAGCATCTGTTCAGTGGTAGATGGTCCCTTCAGGATAGCAGAACCTTGGAGAACTACGATATAAGTCCAAAAACAACCATTGCCTTAAACCTTAGGCTGAGAGGAGGTGCTGTGCCTCAGGGACATCCAAGCACCACAGGAGGAGACAAGGGGAAAAAGACAACAACTCAGCAACAACCCAAGGGAGGCTTCTCTTACAAAAATATCTTACAGGGTAACAGAGATCCAGGGTCCCCTCCAGACCAAGGTGGACATACACCTAGGCCATACATAGTAGATTAGCTTGGACAAACCCCAGCCCTCAACATTGATTCTACAGGACTAGAAGAATACGTTAAGTCATATGAAACTCAGGCCCTAATCTGTCGATTTAACAGTTTTTGGCCAAAGCCAATGGATCTATTTCACTGGATCTACACTAACTGGACCATGGAATGTGATATACATCTATGCTCCAAGGGGTTTTTCATTGTTAAGTTCGCATCCACGGAAGCCAGAGATACAATCATCAGTGCAGTGCCTTGGTTTTGGGAAACAACGGGTCTTTTTATGACCCCATGGTTTCCAGAGTTTGACCCAAACAAAATGACTGTCTCCAGAATGCCGGTCTGGGTCCGCCTATATAACCTTCCTCTTCACTTTTGGAGTGAACGAGTTTTGGAAGGAATTAGGAACAGCATAGGGAAATATATCAAAACAAATCTGGAGAGGGTTGAGGAGAGGATCTACACCTTTGCACTCATTTGTGTGGAAGTCGATCTAAGTAAAGGACTGCCGGAAAGTATAAGGTTGGTATACAAGCAACAAAACTGGCTGCAAGGACTAGACTATGAAAATACTGCTTTCAGATGCAGAATCTGTAGGCTGACAGGACACTTGCAAAGTACATGTCCAGAAGCCAAGAAAGCAAACAGCAAAAAGAAGCAGAAAGGGAAGCAGAGAAAAGGGTGGCAATACCCCCCTCCTGACTCAGAGGACGACGAATCAGAAGCAGAGGAGGAAGTCACTCCCACAGAGAATACTGAGCCTACCCAAGGAAAAGAGACCCAAAAGGAAATCATATCAGCTAACAAGGTTTCACAACCCCATTCAAATCAGGCAGAGAAGACAAGCGAGGATCTGAGTATGGGAGGGATCAAACGACATCACCCCTCAGATACATCAGACTCAGACAAGGATACAGGTTCACAAAAAGCAGAAACACAGTTAGTCCTAGCTACGATTGAGCCCACCCAAGGAGAGTGGCGCAAGGTCGAAAAGAAGAAGGGGAGAAAAACATGAGGTGTGAGTTTCTACTCACTGCCGGGAACCAGTTTTTCTGTCCCTTCCATTTTTTTTCTTTTTCTCATTCTTTCTGAATGCACGGTAGCCTCGCTATGTCGCATTGTGTGCAAAAGTACACGAGCCCAATGGGCAACTTCTGAAAATGCTTCAATGCATATGCTATGTGTAACTTTTCATTTTTATAAATAAAAGGTTACCGATTTTTTCTGTGGAAAAAAAAAAACAACCTACACATGTATCTTCTATCCTGTTACTTCACTAACTGACTCAGGCCAATACTTAGCCAATTTCTCACTCTTCCAAGATCATATTTCCTTGCATTGTTCCTTGAGGAATTAACCACTATTAATTAGGTAAATTACTCAATCTAGATTGCATAATTCCTTTAGGCCAATATTTGACTGCGTGAAACACCTGTACAACTTGGAATAGTTTACAACTAATAGTACACTGCCCTTGAACTCTAATCAGAACTGGGTAACTCAAATTCTATGCATGCATCAGTTATTTTGGGTTGATTGATTATGTAACTGGTTGATCGCTACAGTGATTTGAAGTTCCACTTCCACTCTTTGATCTTCCACTAGTTCCTCTTGTAGTTAGAACTAGTTTAACTAACAATAACTCAATTTAATTGAAATATATTACTATAAATTAGCAACCAATCACACTAGACTGAACTCTAGTGCCTCCAACTCAAATTAAATGATTTAACCCAGTGACAAGTTCCATGTCACCTCAATTAAATACCTCCAAGTATTCTGCTAAAATTCAAATTTGAATTTTAATCTAGTTTGACCAAGGAAAAGTTAAAATTAGATTTTCTTGCTACAATTTCAACACCTCAGGTGCTACAAGACCCCCATGAACTACCCAACCATTCCAGGTGTCTAACCCATGATATAAATTTATTTTCCAATGAGATAGACCCCCATTTGTTCCCATGACAAGTCCTCCAAGTGACTGTAATCCTCCAATCGCTCCCACAAGCATGCTTCCCAGTGACTATAGTCTCTTTTAGGTAGTTTTGTGTGAGGGAATGCGAGAATTAAGCCACTTTTTCAAGGCTAGGATCCAAATCCATACCCAGAACTTGGTGAAACTTTCAGAAATGATAAATAACACTGAGAAAAAACCTCTAATACAAAACTTACTCAAAGACTTGACCTATCCTGTTATAATAATGACATCAAGTTTGTCAAACACATGATGAACATGCAAACTACAGGTCATGAATGCATATCTGAACATAAATATATGTAAATTATTTGAGTTTTACCAAGAAGGACTAAATCATTCTCATAATAGCTACCATAATACCAATTAGGTCATGCATTCACTAACAAGTCGTTCATCAATTAAAAGGTGTAGAAATTATACAAACAATATGTATACCAATGGATTCAATCCGATCATGCAATATGCTAAAGCAAGATACTGAATCCTTCTAAAAATTAATTGTGGAAAATAAACATGATTGCACAATCACACCAAGTACAAGAAATAAGCAAATCAATCCACAACACAGATATTTTTCATGGGGAAATCTTGCTGCTCAAAACACCTCTATCTCTATTGTATAATGAACCAAGGAATCATGAAGCAATACAATGCATTATTTCTCACAAGAATCTACTGCACTCTACCAATTGTCTCACACTGATCCAGTCAAAATTGGTTCAACACTTGGCCAATTCTCAACCTGTCTTCAGCATGCCTTGCTCACCCAATCCTTAGACAATTAATCTCTATTAATTAGGATAGTTAGCCTTCCTTGACTACACAATACATCATGGGCATCCTATGGTGGATATAATTGTGCCCGGGAAATTTGCTATAAATACAACTGATATATAACTTCCCTTTAACCTCTATCTCAACTGGTTCTTCATCAGAACTGACATGCATGCAGCTATTAATAGTAAATCATCAGTCACTTGACAGATCACTGCATGTGAATTAAATCTGATTTATTTCACTTGACCTCTCACTAGTTCAACAATCAGTTACAACTAGTTAGACTGAGTTTAACTCACTTAATTGAGTTAACTGATTTCTCATTCATTAAACTAATACACTAACTGAAACTTGGACTCTAAAACAAATAGAATCACTCTACATGCCTCACCAACCACCCTCAAATCGAATTTCATGAGCTAACTGAGTCTATCACACTCAGTTAACTATTACAAGTGATTATGAGATAAGATTACAATTTATTGTCCAGTTTATTTAAGGGATAAATAAATTTGACACACATTTCTTCTAATTTAATTAAGAAATAATTAAATCAAAAGCCTCCATGGTAGCCATTTCTGAATACCATTTTATGGATGTTGTTTCTGGATGCCAATTTCACTGTTTCTTGTTGCAAATTTCAACAAAAGGTGATAAGATCCATACTTAAATTTGTCATAAAACCATGCTTATAACCAGCATATAACCAAATAGATAAAAATTATAAAACAACCATTAAGCCACATAATAACAAGTACATTTACTCATGAAATACAAGAGGAACTTAGCTCTTATTGACATATGCAAAATCCAACCAAGCCAGGGACTTCAACGTACCATCCGACCATAGACTGGCCTTAACCAAATATTTCCTTCAGCCAATCACCCATGTGCCATATTCCAAGCATGAATTTGAGATCTAATGGGATAAACCAATCCATAAAAAACCAAGGGAATCCATAGGTTAAACCACCTCCACCCTCATACAACCTTTATCTAACCTAAACCAGTCTCAAGATCATAAAACCAAAATGAGCTTGGATGCCTCAGTATTCCTTAACCATCCCTTGAGGAATTTTTCTGTCTCCACCCACCTATTGAGGGATTATCGAAGAAAACCATCTCCACCCCCAACCCTTGGGATTTTCCTGGGACCACCTCATCCGGATCCAAAAACTTATGGAAATCCAAATCTCAACCAAGAATGAATCCCATCACACCACAACTATTAGTAAATGGCAAGGAAAGGCTGAAACCATTGTCAAAACCCATGCTAGTGACAAAAAAGAAACCAATACACACATGCATATACCATGCTTGCCAAAACCATCTAGGAAATCATACATGCAGCCTATTACCTACAAGTATTCTCGTTGAATCCGTTTGATTCAACCTTTCCTTGCTTGATCCTTACTTTCCTTTACTTTCCTTGTCCTTCCTTTGATTGATTACTTTCCTTCTCATCTTGGTGCTCTTCTCCTCTCTCAGACTAATTCCAAAACTAAACTGACAAAAGGCTTAACCAAAAAAAGCTCTAAACTAATCCTCATAAGCCTTTTTATCATTGATGCCTATAATTTCTTTATTTTCCTTAATTTTCCGTCAATTTCCTCCTAACATGCAACCTATAACCTTTCACCCCCCTTTTTCTCATATTTTCCTTTCTTTCATAAATAAATGCCAATAATATATATTTTCCTTTCCAAATCCTTTGTCATTTCCTTTTCCAATTTCCCCTTATCCATAATAAACAATACGTGATGCCCACTAGGATGATTTTCCCAACATTCAACTTGGAATACGTGTCACATGGCCTTAGTCTTATTTTGCCTTTATTAATTTTATTACATGAAATTTTAACATGGCTGTTACAGACGCACCACCCCCTAGGGGAACACCATCCTCGGTGATCAATGACACCTATAACTAGAAAATCCGCTGAAAACCAAAACACACTTCCCATGGATCTTTATAACCCAGCTCGTTGCAATATTTACAATGAAAAAAATCCTATAAAGCAAAACCCTCATGAAAAACATGACAACATGACAACCATACTGCTTATTAGAGCTTTATAACATAAATAATTGTAGTATTTATATTATCAACCATACATAACATGCACATGTACCAAAAAATAATTTTCCTCCACCGGAAAATATGAAGGATACATAGCCCGCATATGATCAACCATCTCCCATGTAGCTTCTTCAGGCCCAAAGTGCTTCCGCTGCACTTTAACTTGCTCGATTTTGATGTTCTGAAGCATGATTTGTTTCCGCTGTAATATGCATTGAATTTTTGACCGGAATTCTCCTTATGGCTCCACCTGTAATACAAACCAATCAATAACATGATCACCATCTTTCACATATATTTTAAGCAATGAAACATGGAAAAAAAAATGGAATTTCACTTTTAGAGGCAGTGCAAGTTTATAGGCCACTGGTCCAATCCTCAAGGAGCTCGTCTTGGGCTTGATGTGCAAGTAAAAATCTTCCCCATCTTAAAACTCCTTAAATGACCTACGTTGTTCTGCATAAATTTTCTACCCTTCCTGTGCTGCCTTTAGATTCTTCTTGATAATGTTCATTTCCTATTCCATGTTTGCCAACATGTTTGTTCCAATAAGTACCATTTTCACTGGATCACTCCAGATGATGGGAGTATTACAACTTCACCCATAAAGTGCCTCAAACAGAATCATCCTCAGTTTCTTCCGGTAAACCATTGTTGTAAGCAAACTCAACCAATGGAAGATATTCCTCCCACTTTCATTGTTTATGCATGGCATACATCCTCAGCATATCCTCCAATATCTTGTTGACCCTCTCTGTTTGTCCATCTGTTTGTGGATGATAAGCTGTGCTGAAGGCCAACTCTGTACCCCTGCAAATAAATCCTTCCAAAACCTAGAAGTGAACTTAGCATTTTTTTCTGACACAATATTCTTAAGAACACCATGCAACCTCATTATCTCTCTGATGAATACCTGTGCTACATCACTAGCTGAATAAGTAGTCTTCACTGGAATGAAGTGAGCTACCTTTCTCAACCTTTCAACTGCAACCATGATGGAATCATGCTACTTCGATGTCCTTGGTAAACCTATAATGAAATCCATGGAAATGACCTCCCATTTCAACTCTGGAGCCATAATAGGTTGTAAAAATCCAGCTTACACTAAGCTTTCACTTGCTGACAATCCAAGAATCTAGCAACAAACTATGCCACTTCCTTCTTCAAATTCGGCCAATAGTAGAACTTCTTCACCTTTGTCAATGTCTTCTGATATCTTGGGTGACCTAAATATGGCTTGAAATGAAGCTCCCTCAAGATAAGATTCTTGAGCTCACTGTCATCCGACACATAGATCTTGTCCCTGAATCTCAAAGAGCCATCTGCTATGAGACGATAGTCCACATCCTGATCTCCTCTACCTTGTTGTAACATGTGTCTAAGTTTTTCATACCTGTCATCCTATTGTCCTGCCTGTAATATCCAATCCTGTAAATATGTCCCATAAGAGCTCACAACTACTACAAGGTTTACCTGCACTCTCCTGCTGAGAACATCCACAACAATATTCTCCTTTCCTTTAATGTATCTAATCTCAAATTCAAACTTTGAACTAAGGGTAGCCAACAATCTAGGTTTCCTGGCATTCAGATTCGGTGCTAGGAAAAATAATGAGAGGGGGGGGGGGGGATTGGTCGTATATTTAAACTACTTGAAATTTTATTTTCTTATTCATATTTTGGTATGTGAGTGTTATGAATTAAACCTCCATATGTACACGATTGTGATGAAGACAAGTAGCATATATCCAGTTAACTAAATTTTCAGTTAATTCATCATAAGTTTAAATTGAACTAGTGTATCATTACTTAATTAAACATTAATTAAACAGTAACCATGTGCAGTAAGAATAGAATAAACCATGTTAAGAAACAAACTAAAAAAATAGAATAAAAGAGAGATCAATGACTTATAAATCAACCACTCCAAGGGGGAAACCTCATTTCTATATATAGGAGTCCATGGGGTCAGAATATAGTCCTAGTCGACCTAACAATAATAATGTAAGGGCACAACAATAAAAATAGTGGGCTATAATGGGGAATAATAATAACAATATGGGGACTACAGGGGTACAACAATAACAATTAGGGGATACACTAACAACAATAAGGGACTACACTAGTAATATAGGGCTCTAACATGCCCCTCTCTTTCAAAAAAGTTTTTTCCTCTACGCTTGATAGTTCTGGATGCTTCTGTATAAAATTATCATCCTCTCATGTAGAATATTTAGTGGCTAAGTTCTTCCACTTGATGAGATACTCTGAAATTGATCGATTTCATAGCTGTCAAGTTCTTGTTTCCGCGAGACTGCTTCAGGTTCCAATATGATTTTTCCTTCCTCATCAAGTTCTAGCAATATTTTTTGAACCAGAAGTTTGTCACCTATAAGCTTCTTTAAGCATGAAACATGGAAAACTGGGTGCACTCGGGAAGATGTAGGAAGCTCCAATTTATATGCCATAGTACCAATATTTTGCAACACCTTGTAAGGACCATAGTACTTCGGCGATAATTTATTATCCTTCTTAGCTTGCTTGAGGGAAATTTGTTTGTATGGTTGTAGCCATAAAAATACCTAGTCGCTTGCATAAAGACTTCTCTCGCTACGATGTTGATCGGTCGTTTGTTTCATTCGATTCTACGCCAAATTTAGGTTATCCTTTAAGAGTTGGAGAAGTTGTTGTTGATGCTCCATGTGATCTTCCACTAATAAAACCTTATAATTTTCTCTTAAATATGATGTGATGGATGACGGATGATATCCATAAAGTGCCATAAATGGGGTCATTTTTGCTGTAGTGTGGAAGGAAGTGTTATACCACCATTAAACCAGAGGTAACCAATTGACCCATTGTGTTTGTTTATTTGATACAAAGCAACGAAGATATCCTTCCAAACATTTTTTCACTATCTCATTTTTCCCATCAGATTGATGATGATAAGATGAACTATGAGCTAGTTGAGTACACAAACAAGAAAATAATTTCTTCTAAAAATTTCCAGTGAAAATGGGATTTCTATCGCTTACAATAATATTTTGGTTTCCATTAAGCTTTTGAATTGTTTCCATAAATTCAGTAGCAACTGTGTTTGCTTTAAATGGATGAGATAATGCATAAAAGTGTGCATACTTGGTAAGTCTATCAACTACCACCATGATGAAACTCTTTCCTTTGGACTTAGGTAAGCCTATGATAAAATCCATTGAAACCTCCTCCCAACGTTAACTTGGAATGGATAAAGGATGTAGCAGACTCGAGGTCTTAATTGTCTCAACTTTATTTTGTTGGAAAACAAAACATTCTGCCACAAAATTTTGAATATCAGATTTAAGTCCATCCAAAAAAAAAAAATTCTTCACCTTGTGGTAAGTTTTTAAAAATCCCGAATGTCCTCCTAAGAGATAAGTGTGAAATTCATAAATAATAATTTTTTTTAGTTGAGAATTCTTACAAAGATATAAGCGATATTTGTACCATAAGGAATCAATTTTCCAACTAAATGTATCAGATGTACTGGGATCTTACTGCAACTTTTGAATCAGTGTCCATACTTCTTCATCATTCTTCCATTCCTCCCCTGTTGCGGTTATCCAATCTGGTTGGATAATAGAAATGGCACAAAGCAATGCTTCCACCTCCTCATCCTTTCTTGAGAGTGCATCTGCAACAACATTTAGCTTCCCTTTTTTGTAGATGATTTCAAAGTCATAACCCAAAATCTTTGTGACCCATTTTTTTTTCTCTTTTGAAGATAGTCTTTGTTCCAAAAATTATTTAACACTATCATGATTAGTTTTTACCTTGAAGTGTCTTCCCATTAGGTAAGGTCTTCATTTATTTAGTACATGTAGTATTTCCAACATTTCCTTCTCATAAATAGATTTCTGTAAATACTTTCCTTTGATTGGACGAATTTCAAAAGCAACGGTTCTTCCTTCTTGCATTAAAACACCACCAATTTCATTTCCTTAAGAATCACATTCCACAATAAAGGTTTTTGTGAAGTTTTGCATAGCTAAGACCGGTGCTTGGCACATTGACTCTTTAATATGTTCAAAGGCCTTAGTTGCTTCAAGAGTCCATGAAAATTCATCTTTCTTCAATAATGTTGTTATAGGTGCTGCTATTCTCCCATAATTCTTAACAAACTTGCGATAATACCCTATTAACCTGAGAAATCATCGCAACTGCTTTATTGTTGTGGGGAATTTCCATTAATTAATGGATTTAATTTTGTTAGGGTCTACCTTAACACCCTCTTGAGATACAATATGACCCAGATATTCCACCTCTTGTACTCCAAAGAAACATTTGGAGATATTTTCATATAATTTTTTCTCCTCCAATAGTTTGAGCACCATGTTAACATGTTGAACATGATCCTTCCAAGACCTGTTGTAGATTAGTATATCATCAAAAAATACTAACAAAAATTTTCTAAGGAAGGGTTTGAAAATGGAATTCATCAACCCTTGAAATGTAGAAGGTGTATTGGTAAGGCCAAAAGGCATGACCAAAAATTCATAATGACCCTCATGAGTTCTAAATGTTGTTTTCGGAATTTCTTCAATCTTCATTCTAATTCGATGATATCCTGAACTTAGATCCAACTTGGTGAAATATATTCCTCCATGTAATTCATCCAATAATTCATCAATCACAGGAATGGGAAATTTATCTATAATAGTGAGCTTATTGAGCTCCCTATAATCCATACACATGCACCATGATCCATCCTTCTTGTGCACCAATACTACTGGAGCAAAGAAATAACTTTGAATAGGGTGAATTATACCAACTTCTATCTTTTCTACAATCATACATTCAATTTCGCTCTTTTGGACATGAGGATAAATATAAGGCCTGATGTTTGGAGGAACACTTCCTGGAATCAAATGAATAGCATGATCATGATCACGAATAGGTGGGAGCCCTTTTGGAGTTTCAAACACCTTGGAATGATTGTCCAACAACTTTTGGAGATATGGAGAAATAGATGATTTTGATGTTGGAAATTTTAGTGAGAATAATTGTGCAATTATGCCTAGTTTTTCTTTCTTCAGAAGATTTGTCATGACATTAGAGCTTATTATATTTCCTGAATTCCCCGTGATACCTTGTAATTCAACTTCCTTTCCTTTTGATTTTTTTTTCAAGAAAAGTTCTTGAAAATTAAAATCTATCGTCCCCAAAGATTGTAACCATTGTACTCCTAATACAACATCAACACAACCCATTGGAATGGAGAGCATTGGACTATTAAATACATATTATCCTATGGTTAGCTTGATATTATGGAAATTTCTAGAGAAATTTTGACACTCTGGCACTGGGTATAGGAAGAAATTAAATTCCTTGGCTACTTTACAATGAATAAAATTATGGGCACTACCCAAATTAATAAGCACTATTACATTTTTCCTCTTGGTATCTCCTTCTATATTGAGAGTTTGAGGAGTGGTAATTCCTACCAATGCATTACAGGATATGGTCGGATTCATTTATTCTTCCTATAGGGTTGGG
Source organism: Pinus albicaulis (assembly GCA_034641835.2). Taxonomy (NCBI): domain Eukaryota; kingdom Viridiplantae; phylum Streptophyta; class Pinopsida; order Pinales; family Pinaceae; genus Pinus; species Pinus albicaulis. The sequence goes on from CM076569.1 coordinate 611,418,716, forward strand.
TCATGGTGTATATCCTCTTCTTTTGAAGTTTCTTGTTCCTTTTCTTCCACTTCACAATCTATGTAAAATAATTTCTTCTCAGCACACTTATGACCTTTAGAGTATTTTGTATCACAAATATATCAAAGCCATTTTTCTCTTTTTTCTTCCAATTATTGTGGCATTAACCTTGTAGGTTGTGGAAGTCTAGGAGTAGCAACACTTCCATATTTATAGTTGTGAGTGTTAGGCTTCCTTGTCACCATAATTTTTCTTTCAATTTTTCTTGCTAACCTGAATGCCTTCTCTAATGTATCAAGTTCCCAAAGGTGAACCTCATGTTGGATGTTATCCTTTAGAGTCCCTATGAAGACAATAATCCTATGTTCCTCTGGAATATTATTTACCCTTATATTCAATTTTCATAAATCCTCAATGTGTTCCATCATTGAACCCTTTTGTTTGAGAATTATCATTTGGCTAAAGAAGGTGTTTCTCTTTGTATCCTCATAATGTGCTATCATTTCCTCCATAAAAATTGACCAAGTGACCAGTGTTTTACGAGAACAAATCCATTGGCTTGTGGTTTCTGTGAATGATAAGGCAACATGGGAAGCTAAGAAAATGAAGAGCGAGAATGGCTGAAGTGAAGGCCAAGTAATTCAAGTGCAGGTCGGGCAGACACCCCACAGTCAAAAGAGGAAAGATCACTTAACACTTACCTTTCCGCATCGCTAACTGTATTACACTTACACTCTTTAACTTCACCTGCTCCCGATTCCCCGATTGCGATTTGCGGGCGGGACCACCTCCGCCATGCCATGTCACCTTCCGCCCATCGCACATCACAAATTGTAGCCTTTACCCCCACTTCTCATAACAAAAACTCTCGATTGTGATTTGCGGGTGGCCCCACCTCCGTCTAGCCACGTTACCTTTTGCTCATCGCACTTCGCACATCGCAGAACATAAAAATTACCTCCTATTTCCCATAACAAAAAGCTCCCACTTGCAATTTGTGGGCAGCCCCACCTCCGTCTTGCAACGTCACCTTTCCTCCCTTTGCACATCACACTTCACATTGTTTTGTTCATGCACCCCATCCTAATCCTGGACACTCCCGATTACGATTTGCGATATGAATTTGGGCCCCACCTCCCTGACATGTCATCTAAGTCCTCCCACTACCTTTTTCTCATGCTCTTTTCAGTGTTAAACCATCCCGCTGTGTGCTAATGCCACAGGCCCCCCTCCGAAGCCCATTCTTTAGTTTTGCAAGTCCTACACATCATAGGTTTTTGGGTGGAACAAGCATAGTTATGGTATGTTCAGTTCCCCAAGAACTCCCCACCAAAGAGCGAGGCATGCACAGCACAACTGGTCATTCCATAACGGTTAGTGGAATTCATGAGAACAGGGAATGGATAATTTTGACAACGGGTGGAATCATGCGATGGAAGCCAGACTACCCCACCTGTTCACGGTTACTCCTCACCGACCCATTTTGAATATTCCAGGATTTGGCCTCCGTGGCCAACTATGTTGTTTATTTTACTGTTTGATTATGTTGTTTAGCTTATGAAATCTCGATTTCACCCGATTTTGTTTTGATTTTCTGTTTACGGGAGTGATTACTTGATGCACGCTCTGCTAGTTGGTTAGGATATTTTTATTTTCACATGTGTGGGTCAATCATGGAAGTTTATTCGATTGTAAACCCTCAGGATAACTCTATATATAGAAAGTTTAGAGATGAAAGAAAGGTTCAGAATTTTGGAGAAGTTTTGTTGTAGTTCTGCATGATTGTGCTCTTTGTGCTCTGAGATACATATTTGGGAGAGTTGTTTTGAACATAATATGATATACAACGCTGTTTATTTGGATTCCATATGGAAAAATGAGTAGTATGTATCTGTGTTCTCTTGTTTATTAGTAAACTCCTATTTATGTATAATCACCTTTCAATGTTCTGCTGCTTTGATGATTCGTGTAATGTAGTTTCTGGTGGTATGCATTTTTACTCATGAATTCGTGTATGAATAACACTCATGTGATAAATTTGTTGTGCTCCCTTAATTCGTGCTCCACAAATCCCTATTTTTTGTCACATTCCACTTACATCCACTTCCTTTGAGTTCACAGGAGACATATTCTTAAGAATTTTGAACATGTCTCTCACGGGTTCCTCTTTCATTCCTTCTCAACACCTCTGCATTTTCTAAAGCCTCTGCTCATTGTTTCACACTTGGCCCATTTGAAAAGCCATCGAGCCATACAAATTCCTGATCCCTCTCGTAGTATAGGGTAATTCACATGAATCAAACTCCAAAGTCTTCATCATTCCCGAACCACCACAATCAGTATCCTCTTTATTCATATTTTGTCAGAGTCACCTCTTAAAATTTTCGACATCCAACCTCTGATTTCAAGATGTCCTAGGTATTGATCTTTTGCAACTCAAGGCTCTCTATAGGAGCTACAACATATTTTTGGCATCGTTTTCGGGGAACGAATTAGAAAATTTTTCCCTGGGATATGACATTATATTCACCCTTCAATCAGGTGAGCACGAAGGGTTGAGAGTTGCATAGCCCTCACCTTCGCGAATCAATTATTATCAAATTTCAAATCAGTTTTAATCCTGGCTTACACAAAGCCTCATACTCGGTCAGATACTTCCCAGCTGAAAACCCCTTCTATATCTGATCCCTAAAGGATCATATTTAAGAGAATATGGGAGGAGAAGCAACCAAGCCAGGATGACCTACCCTCATTTTCTCTAGAAGATTTTCCTTCCTCATCTCAGAAAGCTGACATCCATGGCCCTGTCTCCACAGCCCGTGGACTTGAGTATCATCCAAAAGGTTCTACTTTAGCTAGTTCAGTCATAAAAGATGAAGCCGAATCCGTTGATACTTCTCTACCTCCCTTAAACCCTACTCCCGAGGTTGAATAAATTAAATAAGTTGCAGCACTCCAAAGCTTTTTACAGACAAATATCCAAGGCTCTACTCACCACATACCTGTCATACCTCAGCCAACTCATCCTCATAACCTACCACCTCCTCCCCCCATGGCTATTCCTGGTTTCCTCCTCAAAAATTATGCTCCATTGGCTCTACCTCAGGTACTAAATGACATGCCACAAGATTATCTAAAGCTCCTGCCTTGTTTCACCGGGGAAGATAATACTTTTGCGCAGAGACATATTGAAAAATTATGCGCCTTTGCTGAGAATGTGCGTTTAGAGCACTTAGATGCGGTGTTAATTCTTTTCATCCAATCCTTGGATGGAGAAGCCTAGAAATGGTTCAAATCTCTAGTTGACAACACATTCCACCCTTGGGAAGAAATGGAAAATTTCTTCACATAAAAATTGGGAGAAAAGAGGGACCATGGATATGTTCTCACCAAGTTCAATGCTCTAAAAAAGAGACACAATGAGGATGTGACAGAATTCATAAAGAGGTTCAATAAAATTTATAATAATATTCCTGTTGAAATAAAGCCTCCCCAAGTAGCTTCTAAGGTGGTCTTCGCAAGAGATTTTGAACCGGAGTTTGGGTTCACCCTAAGAGAAATAAAATCCACATCTCTGGATCATATCCAAACTATTGCCTTGGAGGTAGAAGCAAACTTTGATTCTGTTGGTAAATTAAAGGGAAAGACAGAACATGAAGCCTAAATAAATAATAGGGAGGATGCTTCTTCTTCAAATCAGGAAAGGGAATCGCAAGAGTATAGAATTGAAGAAATGAATAATCTAATCAAGAACCTTTAAAATAAGTTGATTAAGCTTGAATTAGAGGCAAAAAATTCCCCTCCTCGTCCCAACGATATGATTCCTAATTGGGGGTTTAATCCTCAATATCACAAACCCTCTCTGCAGCTGTTGCAATGGGAGAGGAAGGAACAAAAATACCACATTCAACCCCCTCTATACTTGGAGGGAGAAGTGGAGGGACAATATGAGGAAGTCACAGACAACCAAGAAGACCAATTCCTTGCCTACTCTAATGATGAGGAGGGTGAGCTCATCCTACAAGGGGATCAAGAGGAGAAGGAATTCCCTCTAGAGGATCAAGAAATTGAAAGTTAATGCAGACAGTTAATGGATTTTATGCAAGCTCAACTCCACAAGAAATATGACCTCAGGTCCTCTAGGAAGAGAACTCGAGTGCAAGAAAAAAATGAAGAGTTGATATCAAGAGAACAAACTCCTCCCAGTCTTTCTAGTAAAGGGAGAAATCCATTAGAAGAGTCAACCCCTCATAAGGCCATTGCATCCACTTCCACAAGGCAAGAGGATGAACCTCCCAAAAATGAGAAGTCCTCATATATACCCTTGAAACTGCCTAGACCTCCTAAAGAACAGTTCAAAGAAGTGATTACAGAAAAAGGGCCCACACCCTTTAATCTCCAGAAAGAACTAGAGAAGTTTAAGATCTCGGTTCCCCTGATCAAGCTTCTAAAATAGCCTTCATACAAAGCTCAAGTGTCCCAATTCATATTGCCCCATGGTGTAAGCCCTTTGCCTGACAACCTTAATCTCCAAGAAGAACGACCCATGGTATTTTTTGGACCTCATGTAGAAGATCAGGACTCAACCATTCCCCCATTCTATGTGAGTATGGTGATACATGACTTACTATTGCACAATTGTATGTTGGATTGTGGGGCTTCACACAACCTGTTTCCTTTGTCTGTCATGGAACAATTGGGATTTTAGATTACAAGGCCTTATAAAGACCTGTATTCTTTTGAATCCAAAAGGGTAAAATGCTTGGGTATGATAAAAGACCTCATAGTGAACTTGGCCCAGATTCCGACCAAAAGTGTGGTAATGGATATTGTTGTAGTTGATATCCCAGCTCAGTTTGGAATGTTTATGTCCAGATCCTAGGGTTCCAAGACTGGAGGGTAAATAAAACTCGGCCTCACCTATGCCACTATCCTAGTGTTCGGTGGGGAGGAAAGAAGATTATACCATGAGTTTAGGTTTGTAAATATGGTCATCAAAGTTGAGGGTTCGACCAATTATCTAGTGTATGAAAAGGAGGGTGAATTTTCTTTCCTTATGCTCGAGGAGGACGAAAATTTCCTGCAAGAAACTAAGGTCTACCCTCTAAGATAGGGGGATCCCAAAAACAGAGTGGAGAACAAGATTTGGACCTTGCAGTTTTACGGGGCTTATTTGCGAGAAGGAAATGGAGCCGGGGTACTCTTGATATCGTTGGAAGGATTCCTAGTGCCTCTCTCCTTAAAGATGGAATTTGAAGCCACAAACAACATGGAAGAATATGAAGCCCTCCTGTTGGGATTATGGGCAACGCAGAACATGAACATACATAATATCAAGGTGTTTGGAGATTCAGAGCTAGTAGTGAGGCAAGTCAGGAGCCAATGCCAAGCTAAGCACCCGCAGCTCAGAGCTTACAAGAAAGAGGTATGGGATTTGGTTGAGAAATTCTTCTCAGATTTTAACATTCATTTCATGTCAAGGGATAATAATAGAATGGTTGACTCGCTAGCTATGGCTACTAGCAATTTCCTCCCTCTACAAAATCAATTTTTCAGATACGAGGTGGAAGTGAGATATCTCCCTCCATTCCAGACAACGTAAAACACTGGAAATTATTCGAGAATGAAGAGAAAGCCAAGAGTTTTATGGAGGTGGTGGGAGAATTCTCAAATTTGCTGATCGACTCAGGGACCGAGGACGATAGTGAAAATCCAAAAACAAGATGGAAGGAGACACTGGATGGGCATCGCATCTTGCAATTAAAGGGAAATGTTATTCCCAGGGGACTTTTTCCATTAGAGAGACTGTTTGATAAAAATGATATCCCAGTGAATCCCAGCAAGCCGATCTCCAAAGAGCTAGTCAGGGATTTGAATATCGGGACATAGGAAGACCCGAAGGTGGTGAAGTTGTCGAAAGGAGTCATCGAATAATATCAATGATAGTACCTAAAGCTCTTTCGATCATACAAAGACATATTTTCTTGGTCATACCAGGACTTGAAGACCTTTGATATTGATGTCATACAACATAAGATACCCCTAAAAGAAGTCTTCTAGCCTCATAAGCAGAAGCTGAGGCAGATAAATCCTCTTCTTCTCCCGACTATTGAAAAAGAAATAAAGAAGTTGTTGCAGGTGAAGATCATTGTCCCTCTGAGGTACTCCGAATGGGTGGCGAACATGGTGCCCGTAAGGAAGAAAAACAACGAAATTAGGCTTAGCGTGGATTTCTGCAATCTATACAGAGCCTCACTCAAAAACGACTATCCCCTCCTGAAGATGGACCACATCTTGTAAAAGGTGGTGGGATCTTCCCGCATGTCCATGATGGACGGTTTCTAGGGATATAATTAGGTGGCAGTGCTCTCGAAAGACCAAAAGAAGACGACATTCACTAGGCCTTGGGGAACCTTCATGTATGCCCGAATGCCCCAGTGGGTGATGGAAATTGCTGTCATAGGAGACCAAGATAAGTTTGTGGTAATTTACCTAGACGACATCATTGTTTTATCGAAGAGAGACACTGAGCATATAGAGCATCTTCGATGAACTTTTGAAAATTTTTGAAGGTATGGTCTGTCTCTTAACCCCCAAAAATCCTTGTTTTCCCTAGAAGAAGGAAAGCTATAAGGGCATATAGTAACCAAATAAGGGGTAAATATTGACCCGAAGTGGGTGGAGGTGATAAAAAACATCTTCCTACCAAGAAATAAAAAGGAATTATAGGTATTCCTGGGAAGAATAAATTTCCTCAGAAGGTTCATCTTGAATTATGCTGAGATCCTCTGAAACATCACCAAAATGCTGAAGAAGAATAGTGAAGTGAAATGGACTCTTGAATCAAGGGATTATTTCAAAAATATCAAGAAAGCCTTTGTGGAAGCTCCGGTGCTGGTGGGTCCAGATTATGGAAAGCCATTAATGATTTTTTCTTTCGCCTCCCCTCACACAGTGGTTGCGGTGCTGCTACAAAAAATGATGAAGGGCATGAAAAATATATTGCGTTCTTCAACTAGGTATTCTAATATGCCGAACTAAAATATTGAATTCTAGAAAATTAATCATATGCTTTGGTCAAGTAACTTAAGGCATTTTGAGTGTACGTGTTACAATCTGTCATAATAGCTTACGTACCCACTGCAGCAGTGAAGGATATTTTGGTGCAGGGAGACAATGAAGGAAAAAGGGGAAAATGGATAGCTAAGATTTAGGAGTACGAGATGGAAATAAATCCTACCAAACTTATCAAAGGCCAAGGGCAGGCAAAAATTCTGTCTGAATCCAACTATCAAGCTCTAGGAATAAATCTATCTATGACAGGAGGAGAAGCGCAGGAGGATACAGGTGCACATCAAGGCATAGAATATTCCACACAAAAGACACATGTAAAGTACCTTCTATCCTTATGGTATAAATATATAGTGGAGTACATGTTAACCCTTAGGTGCCCCCCTAACTATGACAAGACCAAGTATCTCACTTTATGTTTAAGATCTCAAAAGTATACTATGGAAAACGGGCGACTATATTGGAGGGACCCAGCTGGGATTTTACTACTATGTTTAACAGAGCAAGAGGTTGAAGAAGTGATGACAGAGTTCCATGAAGGAATATGTGGTGGGAATTACAACTAGTGGTCCACTACTCACAAGATCCTGAGAGCAGGCTTCTTTTGGCCCAAGTTGTTTGGTGACGTACATGCCCGCGTCCGGGCATGCGAAAAGTGTTAGAAATTCGCCGAAAATTAAAGGTTCGCACCTCTCCCATTGATCCCAGTTCATTTTGAAGAGCCGTTCAAGAAATGGGGAATCGAATTCATAGGTGAGATTCACCCGACTTCTAGCAACCAAAATCGATGGAATCTTGTGCAGGTAGACACATGCAAGGGATGTACCATGGGGAAGTGTGAGAAAGCCATGCGATTGTCCCTTAAGAGGGAGATTGATTTGCATGCAAATGATGAAATCTTGGTTCCAAATAATTAACATCCAGATGTGGAGCAGCCACATGTAGAGGATAATAGAGTGGTAGAAACCACTGAAGCAGAGAGATTTTGATCCAAATGGGTAGAGGGAGTACATGTAGTTATAACTCTAGGTGTGAGGTGGGGCGATGCGCAAAATTAGTCCCAAGAAGAAATTTTGGTAGGATTCATTGAGATGGTGTGTCTAATGGATCAAACCAGGCTACGAGGAGCCCACATTACATCAATAGTAGGAAGGATCGGTTAGATTGATGCATTCAAATGTCAGGAGGACAAAAATCAGAGTGACAGGTGTCAGATACTAGAGCACAGATCAGAGTTGGAAACAATGCAGAGTGCATGGATACAAATGTCAATAGCAAAAAGAATCCAGTAGACATGTTCAGTAGGTACCAACAGTCAGAATACTATGATGACAAATGAATTATACTGATTCAATTATTTGGAGGCTGTTAAGTTTAAGAAGTGTTGCATGCAAACATTGCATGTGTGAGAAACACTAGAGAAGTGTTGCATGCAAGAGTTGCATGTTGCATGTAAGAGTTGCATTGTGCATGCAAGGACATTCCTTTCTTGTTGAGAGGGAGTGTTGAAGTTTGCAACGCAAAACAATTAAATTGGCATCCAGAAACAACATGACAACACCTACACTAGTGTGGGACCACAGGTCGTGTAGTGATGGGTCCTAGCGATACATTAGTTTGAAATTCAATTTATTTAATAAATTGGATGTGTCAAATTTAATTATCGCTTAATTAAATTGGACAATAAAATGTAATCTTATCTCATAATCACTTGTAATAGTTAACTAGGTGTGATAAAATCAGTTAGCTCATGAATTTCGAGTTGAGGGTAGTTGGTGAGGCATGCAGAGTGATTCTATGTGTTTTAGAGTTCAAGTTGCAGTTAAGTGCATTATTTTAATGAATGATTAATCAGTTAACTCAGTTAGGTGAGTTAAAGTCAGTTGAACTAGTTGTAACTGTTTGTTGCACTAGTGAGAGATCAAGTGAATTAAATCTTATTTAATTCACAATCAGTGATTTGCCATGCAACTGATGATTTACTATTAATAATTGCATGCATGTTAGTTCCAGTGGAGACCCAATTGAGACAAAGGTTAAAGGGAATTTAACTATCAGTTGTGATATTAGTATATTGCCCATATGTAATTAAAACACCACAGGATTCCCATGATACTCTGCGTAGTCAAGGAAGGCTGAAATTCCTAAATAATATGGATTTTATTCCACATGGATTGCGTGAGCAAGGCAGGATGAAGACAGGCCGAGAATTGGCTAAGTGTTGGCTCGATTTTGTCTAGATCAATGTGAGACAATTGTGAGAGTGCAAGAGACTCTTGTGAGAAGAGTGCATTGCAATTGTTTCATGATTCCTTGATGAATATACAATATAGATATAGGGGTTTTGAGCAGCAAGCTTTCCCTAGGAAAATATCTGTGTTGTGGTTTGATTTTCTTCTTTCTTTACTTGTTGTGATTGGAAATCGTGTTTATTATCTGTAATTGATTTGTAGAAGGATTCAATATCTTGCTTTAGTACATTTCTTGATTGGATTGAAACCACTGATATACATATATGTTTGTATAATTTCTACATTCTGTAGCATATACCACCTTAGTGCAGCATGACCCTTCAACTTCATCATGGAAAATTTCTGCTAATTTGTATCCTGAACATTTTCATACTCGAAGTATATTTTTAGTTCTCCAATCCAATTGATAAGTGCACCAACTCTAAAATTTCCATCATAGTAGGAAACTTCAACTGTGGTACTACCTTTATTGTTCAAGTATGAAATCAACCTTGTTGTTGGGTATCTCTCTTCAGCATCATGTTATTCATCTATTTCTTCTTCGATATTTAAATATACTTGTGCATCTCCATTTATTCTATGCTCCAAATATTCTATTATTCGTCTTAACTCTTCCAACTCTCGATTTCTTGCACCTCCTCGGCTTGTTCCTCTTATCCTCGGTGGCATCATTACAGGTTTTAAATGTCTCACCAACATCCATAGAACTCAACCTACTATTTGTGTCCGAACTCATACCTTCATCTATTGTTGTGAAACCACCGAAGAAGCTTTTTCATTACCCTATTACTTGAAGCAATTCAAGGTGAAAATTCTAGAATGAATTACACTATGATATTGTTATAGAATCTTTCAGCACTCCTGTAGACCAAATACTCTTGTATGGAATGGGAAAATCCATTTCCCTTGCAGACTTGAATTTATCTTAAAAAATGTTTTCAAAAACCATATGTGACTTTTCCCACTACAAAAGCACATAAATACATTATTCATATGAAATATATCCACATACAACATTTAAAATTTGAAAAAATAAATAAAAGTTAATTTTTGGGTGGGGTTTACGTGTTTTACAAAAATCCCACCCATAAGAGCCTGTGGCCTAACCTAAATAACCAACTTTAGGTGGTATATATAAACCCCTTGGGTAGGCCTAATGGATATCATATGGGAGGTATCGATACTATACCCAAATTCCCCCAGATCGAGTCTACATTTTTCTTCTGCCTCCTACACTCCAAGTCTATGTGAAACCTTTGTTTCCTTGCAGATAGGTTCAGTTATCTTATATTTCATCTCCTTTGAATTTATTATAGAGTAAGTATATGTTGGCTCAGGATGGATGGATCCATAGGAAGGTTTTGTGAGTACCTTTAGCTTAGATCAGGTTGTAGTTCTCCTGTACTTGTTGTTATTCATTAATAAATAAGCTCATGTCTTATTCCCAAAATATGTTTGCATCCTATGAATATTAAATTTAATGTTATTTATGATGATCTAACATATCTTTATGTATGTACTTTAAATTATATTATACGTCTATGCTTCTATAATTTATTAGTAGGTCTGCACATATTAGAGGAAGCAGAGGTTTTGGACCGTATAGGATCTACCTCAAAAGTAGGACCCTAGAGTATGTATCCTATCCAAATTTTTGTGAATTTGAATGTTTTACATGATTGCATGAGTGTTCTTTATTGTTTTTGTAATCCGCTCTATTGGATATTTAAACCCTGGCTCTCATAACCTTTCCCACCAATATCATTGGTGACTCCACTAAGGAATACTGTTGAAGTTTTTACTAGAAGGTTTTTTTTCATTGATATGGGTCTTTTGTCTATTATTTTTTTTTTCATCTTTTTGTAATCTTGCTTGACTTCATCTCTTTGTTTTATCTTTCAGATCTAGGTCTCTTCTTTTAATTTACCTCAGTTTACCTTTTATACATGTTTTCTATTATGAACATTCATGTGCATACACAGTTGCTTATGTTGCATCTCGCGTATACGCATATTGCTTCACTTATATTCGGGTATAAAAACATAATTTCTTTTCAACAATTGCATTTATGTCTGAAAAATAGTAAATTTTCATTTCCTAGGTTTTTTTAGGGTCTTATCATGTCTCTTCATGGTTTTGAAGTCTTGCTAAAGTATGAAATATTTTGGTTAACAATTGTTCTTCATATCTTTCATTTGTGTGAATAAAATCTTGTGTCAACCAAGGGTTTTCATTTAGTGAAGCCTGTTGCATGAATAATTGGGTTCCAGGTCTTCTCTCTGGAGTATTTGGTTGTTTCTTTGTTTTGAAACATACTTATATTTCTTTTAAATCTCTTGATTACCCAATTGTCTCTTTGTTTCCTTTTATGACCTAAAGGTTGATCTTGTTTGATTTTTTTTTCTTCATCTTGAAAGGGTTTGAGGTTCTTTTGTAGATACAAGATTTTATTTGTTTGAGTTTTTTCAGATCTTTTGAATCTCTTTCATCTTTCTCTGCCAAATTCCTGAGGTTTTTATGCTCTTGTTTTCACTAGCCTTTTTAAATTGTTATTTTTACAATTTTGACTTGATAAATTTGTGTTTTCTTCACTTATTTGGTTTTGAGGTCTTTGAATTGCTTCTTTCTTTGAAGATTTGGATTTCAAATTGATAAAAAGAAAAGAAAAAAACATTTGCTTTCTTTTTTTTCTTTTTCTTTATTTACTTGGTAATCTTTGAGTTTGGTCAAACGTGCAAGTTTTTATGGTAAATCCAAACATTGTTTCCTTTGGTAAATTCCATGAACTTTGAATTTTTTTTCTTCTTTCCTCTTTGATTTGTCATTATCTTGTTGGTCATGTCTGATTTTATTTAGAATTGTGTCTGAATCTTTCATTTGCATACTAGTGTGCATTAGGATTAGATGCATTCAGAACAAACATTTAGTAATTTTTTTAGATTTAGAATGTGTGAGTGCCTATTGAAAAAAAAAAACAAAAAGTTTTTTCTTTATTAGATTCTTGTAGAATCCTATAGAAATATCTTTCATTGAAGAAAAAGAAGAGTTGCATTTTCATGTAGCCTAGGTTTTCTTATTGATTTATTTTTTGTGTTAGAACATCATCAATTACACTTCCATATGCCTTTTCCTAAAAAAACACTAAACTGAAAGCGTAAACTAAAATGAGCTAGAATTTTTTTTTATTGGAACATCAACTAGTTTAGGGCATTTAGGGCCTTGGAATATGTGTGTGGAGAGTAAACTCTAAAATTCCACTCAAACTAAAGTATAGAAGTTGATTAAATTATGGAAATATAGTATCATATAGATTGTCTTGGAAGGCTCCTCTAACACAAGATTCAAGCTCAAGGACATAGAAAAATAAGGAAAGAGAGTTACCCCATCTCCTAATTTTCCAACTACGTGTTGGAAACTAAATCAGTACTAAGAGAGGGGGGTGAGTCAATAGCGAGGGAACTTATAAAATTTTTCTCCAATTAATTAAACATTTAACCATGCATAAACTAAAACACATAAACATATATCAAAGCATCAATAATAAAAATTAAAGTTCAAAATCAATCAACACATGGACACAATTGTTTTTGGTTGAAATCCCATCTCGAGAAAAAAACCACCATGTTATTGTTTCTCTGCTCAATCTTTCATTAATATTTGAAAAAATTATAAATGGGTCAACTCACTCACATGAGCCTTAAAGACTTGACTTCTTTCACAATATCTGTCAGTGCTATACTGGAAAATATTTCTCTCATGAATCTATGGACTATCATCTGGTGAAATCCACCACAATTAATGAACCTCACCTGGTTACTCTTGAACTAAACATTTGACTCTACTTTGATATGCTGGCCATCACCATGACCAATGAGCCTCGCCTAGTTTCTGTCGAACTATCCAATCACCATTGGATGGATAAATATATTCTATCTACTGAATCCACCAACTCATTATATACTCAAAACCTCCATGTCATTACTACCTCCATGCGAGCCTCGTTTCATATATTTTCAGGCTGGATTTTAAAAACTTGTTCAACTTGATCATTGCAACAACATAACATAAATGTGTTTTATTGCTCAAGATGCAATAAAAAAATCCATACAAAAATCTCCACACCAGCTCCAACACAATCTCCTCAAACTCACTGCAACAATCCACAACTCATCATCACACATTTTGCATAAACATTATGGCCGAAATATACTTCAGATCACTGTTGCTACTACTACAAACTGCTTTAGAAATTATGCATTATAAAACACATTCATCTTGCATACGCTTCTCCACATACACACACTCACTCACACACTAGTGTAATCAACCCAACAATCAACCATCTCATAATGAGCTATCTCCAATATGTTGATGAACTCAAGTGCTCAAGTCAATAATTACATAGAACTACTAAGCTTAACAATCTTGTTAATTTGCTTGAATGGATCTCGATTCATATCATTGACTTAATAAACCACTAATGACACTATCCTCTTTTATCTTTTTAACTTTAATCAACTTCTAGAGGTCCTACAAATTCTCTGACCATTAAACAGAAAGTTCTAACCAAAGAAGTTGTCGAAAGCCAAAAATTAGCTCAGCAACATGAGGAATGTGGAGAAAATCTCATCCAAACACATATTCACTCCCTTAGCACTACTTTTCTTGCGAATTTATCCTCATATAGCTATATTCACCACCTTAGGCTTCTCTCCATGCGAATATGGCCCAAAAACCACTCCCCTGACTCAGAAAACATGCGACTAGGTAGAGGATCCTTCAAAGAACCTATTGTTTCTCTCTGAATTTTGAAACAATGCACATCGGAAATCTAATTTGGTCTGTTCTACACAAAACCCATTTCTCAAAATTTTGATATCCATCCTCATTTTCCAAGAAAATCCAATACAAAACTCACTTCTATCCAAACACCATACTAAACAACTGGGCCTAAAAATGAAGTAAAACATCTATTATTCAGTCCATAACCTCTGCCATATGATGAAACATCTTTTCCAGTTCCCAAGAACTCCTCCAATCGTCTTTAATATATCTGAAACTGATGAAATATGATAAGAACAAGTCTATGACATTCTAGACCTAGTTTGTCAACTTTAGGGCCAAGACCAACACCTGCAGCTCATCAAGCAACAACCAAAAATATCCAACACATGTAACAAAATCTCCATCACCTATAGAATTATATCCATCTCTTGTAGCAACAACCTCGAGTCATCTAACTTCCTCCATCACTGATAGAGGCATATCCAACACAAGAAACACACAACTGAACACATGAAGAAACATATGCAATGTCTCCAAGACATGTAGAGGCATATGGAGCAACACTCCATCCACCTGCAGCAACAACATCTCCAAGAAACATACCATGAGAATATCTCCAAACTCATGTAGCAACAACATCTCCAAACAACACATCATGTCTGGAATCCATCTCCTTAGCAGCCACTAGGTATATTCATAATATGTTGACATCAATTCAAACTTAAAAGACTGTCACCAATCACAAGAATTCATCACTCATGCATATGAATAGAAGCGCCAAGAGATTGTTGACATAAATCCCAATACTATAATTCCAACACTACATTCCCATGACTGTTCCCCCCCAGCTTTTGAATACAAATTAGTAACCTTAGTTTCCTTTCCTAGGTACCACACAAGTGACTATGGGGGGGGGGGGGAATGCCCATGGTACCTGAGAAAAACATTGTATCAATTTCATAGTAATTCTGGAAGGTGACCCGCAAAGTGAGGTTACTTGCACTGGTGAAGTATATCATCTGGATGTCAATGTAACTTTTTCTCATACATTCTCTAGTAAGACTTGGGTCCTCATCTCCCAGCTTGCCTTCAGAAGGCCCTTGTATTCAGTTTCCTATATTTTTGTGTCCGGTCCTAATCACCCGGAGTGGAAATACTTGGAAGTTTTTTTTCTTGTCAATATATTTAGGATATTTTTAGCTTTGTGATCCTAGCCTACCTTAGGTTATTTGAGTATTTTCATTTTATTTCAATCGTAGAAGGTGGCTAAGTCATCATTTTGTTGATATAGGAGGCTTCGTGGGCTTTCACCTGCAAGTGTCGGGCCTTCACCTAGAAGGCACATGATAAATTTAGATAATTCTTTTAAATCAGTTCAACCTGGCGCAGTGAAGAAAAATCCTCCACTAAGGGTTCTTATTTCTAGTGAAGAATCTAGTATTGCTCATAGTTCGGATGGAAACATCCCCATCCTTTATAGGGTACTATTTAAAACTGAGAACCAAATAGAAGTAGAAGATGTTCTAGATTCTTCTCAGAGTCCTTTAAGTCCTCTTCCTTCGAATTTTCCATATGTTGTATCATATGTGGGTACCCCAAGCCATAAACTAGGTAGTCTCATTCACTCTCATGCTTTCTTCATGGCCACTGTTAGTAGCACTAGTACAACAACTAATCTTTTTGGTGTGCAAAATCCTTCTTCAACAATAGGAGGAGTTTTTTTTTTCTATTCCTACTACTGTACCCAAAACTGTAGCTATTGGCTCTACATATTCTGCCATCCCGAGTGGGAGAACCCAATCTTCTGCTCCTTTCACTGGTGCTTTTTTGTATGAGATTCCATATTTTGGAATTCCTTCAATTCCTTCATCTATACCTTCCACCACTCTATCATATATACCTCCAATAGTTATTGGTTCCACTTTTCCACAACAATTTTCTTTTGGGACTGAACTTTCTCCTCCTTATAATCGTTCTTTAGGTATTAGATCCATGCCATTCCCTAGTTTCTCCAAAAAAATTAATCCTTTCCAAGCTCAATGAGGGAATGGAATGGTATATCCTATTGTGAGTGGTTTAGGGTCAAGGATCCCTTCACAATTATTTGGTTAGTAGGTGAGTATAACCTTCCTTAGTGGAAGTACGTCAGTAGATTTTCCTCCTCTAGCAACCCTTATGAAGGGGTTTCTCCTTCTTATAATTTTCCATTTGGAGGAAATGTTATGTTTTCTTAAAATTTTTTCATTTTGTGAGTAATCCTTGGAAACCTAGTGTTGTTCCAAATCTAGGTCTTTGTTTCGGGAAATTTTACCCTAAAAGTCTTGGGTTGATAAACCTTCATAGATCAGGGTTGTAAGAAGGACTCACTTAACCAACTTCTATGCTTTAAACTAGAAACTACAGGTTGCAGACCTTACCTAGATATCTTGCGGTTGTAGTAGATCCTACGGGGTGCAAACCCCCTGTAACTCTTTGTGCTCCAAAATATGTAAATCAACAAAGAACGAACACAAAATCCTATTTGTACAACATATATATGTTCTAGATGTTAGTGAAAAGCGTGCATAATCTCATAAAAACAATATCAAATGAACAAATTAAGATCATTACACATGTATAAAATATCATGGACACATGAACATCAGGAGCAAGATGGAAATTATGTTATTAATGACATGTACAATAAAAAAATGTGGAGATATCACCTGAAATATGCCATGGCCTTCGAGCATATCGTCCTCTAGATCCATCCAGCCCTATCCTCTCAAGGTTTCCTCCAAGAATAGTGCACAACAGATGTCACATAGGGTGAGTGAACATCTCAAGGAAACAAGGGTTTCTTGAAAATATCTGGGAAGTGCAGGAGGCACAGGGAATATATCAGACCTGGATAGGGCTCCAAAAATGTATAATATCTATATTTCTCTATATCCTCCTCCCATAGGCCATTCCCTTGAGGGGATTTTATACTCCCTCAAATTAGTTTTTGTAGTTGGGAACAGTTAGGCCATGGGCTGAAGTACTTAAGTTACAAGAACAAACATAAACCCCGCATCTAAAATGGGGAATATATATATATATATATATATATATATGTTTAAAAGGCATACGCAGTTCTCTATGTATGGACTCGCGTGTATATGCGGAAAATTCTGGGCAGAGTCGCCTATGGGTTTTAAGAAATTGTTTTTTGATAAATATGTCCAAGTCTAAAGGGAAGGGTTGCCCTAGGCCAATGTATAAGTCATCAAGTATATGATGGTGATAAATGATGCTATAACAGATGCCCCCTAATATATGAGGTCATAAGGGGTACATGATGGCCGAAATGTATTATGTGCATAGAAATAACCTTGTGAGGACTAGAGAGGACTTCACTAGATTTCAACCTGCCAAAAAACCAATGAGAGAGATCAGAAAGATAGCTTATGTTTGAGGAGGGCATACCCATGCTCAGTTAAAGAAAATCATGTCCACATATAAAGTATAGATCAGATCCAATATGTATACAAGTATAGCTGAAATTTAGAGTACATAGTGAATCATTTGATCACTGCCTGGAAGTACAAGTCAAAATCAGGTCCAAGTATCACACATAAAATACTGATCAATGATGATGCAATAGATATATGAACACCAAAAAGTCACAACTAAATCTCCAAGTACCAAATCATAAGTGGTGGAATAGATGGTACAACACGCAACTCGGGAGCCAACATATAAGATGATGCTGTGATGAAACTGCAACATATAAGGGTGGATGGTGTCACTGGAAGAAAACTAAAGGAGCTATCAAAGTGAAAAAAAGCATGCTGATGAAAACCCAAGGTCTTCACCAATCACCATGGCACAATTCTACATAATGGGAATAAATGAGCTGAAGTCGACGATGTGAGAAATCGTTTGATTACCGGTCATTTATGTATACTGTTAACAAACATGAGACAACCCACCTATAATGATAATGAGTGTCAAGGTGCCCTAGTACAATCTAGCAAGTGTGAATGAATGAGTTGAAGTGGAACACTTGAAAGAATCTATCAATCACGAGGCAATGATGTATCCTCACTGTTGATAGCAAAGAGTCTGCGACTGATGACTGTAAACCCTAAGGTATAGACAAAAAAGACTCTAGACCTTATTCCCAGAGTAATGAGTCAGATTCGATGGGAAAATATCTGCTGGAAGGAAGGAATTAAGGCATCCCACATCAGTCTAGTGCGAGTGTAACCCACGGGCCAAGATTCGGAAGGAATTGGACAAAATAAAGTGAAGTAACCAACCTGAAGCATGTTTCCGGCATGTACAAGATGAAGCTAGTGCATGACAGAAACCCTCTGAACCAACCAATAATGAACGCTGACAAAGAGACGAGATATCCACTGATAGGGTCAAATGGAAATTAAGGTACTGCACGAATCCCAAGTGTGAAAATTTAAGCTGAAGTCGAACATAAGGGAAACCACTCATTCAAAGGCCCATGATGATGATCAAATGCTGAGCACAAGGTCACCTATCAATGATGTAAATAGGGCCAGGGTGTAGATCTAGGTTTACTCTCAGAGCAATATGTTGTAGTCGATAAGAGACAAACTCGCCAGCAAGAAGTCAATGGAGACCTTCTCAAACCAACACGAGCAAAGGACCAAATATCAGATGTGATAGAACAAGATATTGGCAAGACCGGGAAGGCCAACTAAAAAATGAGTCAAGGGATAGCACAAAAAGGCTGACTCAGGTTAAATTCCCTTGAACAAAAGCATGAATCATGTTGAATATGGCAACAAATGATAACTTTCTATAATTTTGTCATGCAGGAGGCATAAACAAACCCTCCATATGATTGGAAGAGATTAACCAACTGGGGGAGAACTGACTCATCAAACAAGGTTATGGCTTATCCTAAGTCAAAAACTAAAACCATCCCAAATGGAGAAAAGACTTAGCTTTTTTTGTGCTTTGTTCAAGGGCGACACAACTGACACTGTAGCTGCCATCAAGTATGTAAGTAATATCTCGTTCCCTCTCTTTTTCAAAATATTTACTTTTTTTTTCTTTTTCATATTCAAAGCCTGAAAAAGAATAAAATAATGATATAGTACAATGGATAAAATGAGTGTCGTGAAACAGATGCACTATTTCCTGCGATAGGAACAATCCTATGCTCAATGCAAGGTGGCGAAAACTAGTCAGTGACACTCAAAGGAATGTTCCATCCATGGGAAAAGGTGTCAAGTCACAAAAGCTAAGTGATTGCATGGTTAACTTGTACAGAAAGACATGGTCAAAATATGGCTTAATCATTAGTCCAAATGAAGCCGACTAAAGGCCAAGATAAACAAGTAGTCAATATGAAATGCAGTAATACAACTCGACAACATAAGGGAGCCTCTAGGGTAAATGGAAAAAAAATGATAGCGAAGAAGGAGAAGAATGAAGCTTCAAATCATAAGACATGGCGGGACTAAATAGGACTCCCGAGCCTACATCGATTCTAGTATGGGCGACAAATGCTAGCGAGGGACTAACTAGGAAGCCCATGTAAAGGAAGGCTTTACCACCAAGTCACGATTAAAAAATCGGCGAGTGAAATGGGTTAAGTACTCATGACATGATGGGATCGATCCTATGGAAAGTGATCAGAATGGAGGCTAGTATGCAAAGATGCAACATAAAGTGAACTCCCTAACCTATATGCCAGTTCAAAATCAAATACCTTCCATGACAGGTCAGCGGTCATGGATTCTAAGAAAAAATAGGATAATCTCAAATTCAACAAAATGTACCTGAAAAAATACCTTGCCCAATGCTTACAAGACAAATGGTTATATAGCCTTAGTCAAATTCAAAAAATAAGCTCAAGTAAAATTTGTAAAAATTTTCAAATTCTGGGCATAAATACACAATTTGACTCACATTTTGATCATTTTCACATTGCAGCAGTGGAGAAAGAGCTTTGGGGAAAAAATTCCTCTTCTCAAATACGGAGAAATCAGCCATCAAATTGCACCAAATCAGTCATGTAAGCTCTAAAATCATCTTTTTCATCAATTTCATTTTTGTTTAAAGAATTTTTTTGGAATTTTGACCATAGAAAAGATTTTTTTGTTGAAACCCTCTGCGCATACGCGGGTTAGTGTGGACTAACATGCCTACGTACAAACGAGGTCGCGTATCACTAAAAGGAAAAGACCCTATAGCAGATGTTTTTGAGGAACCCCTTATAAAAATACCCCATACTTCCGTTTCTAGCGAAGGTTACTTGAGGAGGTTGGCGGGTGGAGGGTTTTGCAGATGTTTTCCTCTCGGTGTGATTCAGTGCGATTATCATCCAAAATTGCACCAATGCTCTCTACAAGAGAAAGTACTGGTGCACCCAAAAAATTGGCACACCGAACACCGTGTGCTCTGTACACATCGGCCAGGTGCATCATATTACTGTAGAGCACCAGTGCTTCACAACTATTTTGCGCCAGTGCATCATAAAACACCGCACCAAAACAGAAACCGTCCGGTGCGGTATTAAGAAACCGCACCGGTGCATCATAAAATACCGTGCCAAAATAGAAACCAACTAGTGCATTCCAAAGAAACAGCACCGGTGCGCCTTTAAACCCAGTGCACGAGAACAGGGTTAAATAAAAAAAAAATTATGGCCAAAGAATCGCATTTTTCACTTTTCTCGGTGCTCCAGAGCTCTCAAGCACCGATGCGCTCGACAAGAGAAAGCACCGGTGCGTACAAAACATAGGCACACTAGACACTCTGCGCTTCGTACACGCCCGCCTGGTGCGTCGTATTACTGCAGAGCACCAGTGCTTCACAACTCATCCATGCTGGTGCATCATAAAACACCGTGCCAAAACAAAAACTGCCTAGTGTGGTATTACAAAACCGCACTAGTGCATCATAAAACATTGCGCCAAAATAGAAACTGACTGGTGCGTTCGTAAGAAACAGCACTGGTGTGCCTATAAAACCTCTTGCACTGGAACAGGGTTAAATATAAAAAAAATTACAGCCAAAAAACCACATTTTTCACTTTTCTCAGTGCTCCAGAGCTAGAGCTCTAAAGCACCGGTGCAATTTATCCTTTTCTGAGCCGCCCTGACATCGGTGCTCGCATTACACCCATTGCACGCACTGCTGCTGTGCATTGCCCACCAATCTCCAGCTTGCATTTTGCAAAATGGTGGGAAAACTTTCTTTTGCAAATTATATTGCCAATATGCCTCCTTGACGGTGAAATGTACAAGTATTTTTATTTTTTTTCCATAATTAAGCTTTTTAGTGGATTAGAATTTCAAATAACCTTAAAATTAACCATTTAATTTTTTATTTTTTTTTGTCACGCGGTGCGCATGAGCCGTTCGACTCACACTGGTAAGCGGTTCTGCCTGTAAAATTTAGAGGCCGCACCACAACTGGTGCTAACGGTATCTGCACCGTTTCTGGGGCAGTACCCAAAGGCACACCGCATTATTTAAAAAAAAAGAAAGTGCGGTGTGATTATTTAACCGGCCGCACCGTTGACCATGTGGAATAGCAACACGGTGCATTGATGGAAATATCCACCCCAGTGTCTGTCAGCACACTGCATTCGGCATTTCAACAGGGTCAACGGTGCGGCCTGGTAAAAGACCGCACCGTTGACTATGTAATTAGTCAGGAAGTCGATGTGCTGACACAACTATACGTGTCGGGGCATATATTTTAGTTAGCACACCACTATTCTGACACCATACATAGTCAACGGTGCTTTAAAAAGTTTCAGGTGCACCACATATAGTACGTTGAATGTCATCTGGGGCACCGGCCCTGGTGCGCGACAAACAAACAACGTACTGGAACTGGTGGATGAATGTTTTTTGTGGCGCACCAACTGGTCTATTTTTTGTTTTTCCAAAAAAAATTATATATGTATATTCCTAAATATATGTCTAATTTAATAAAAAAAATATTTAATATGTTTTAGAGAGAAGAGGGGGAAGAACAACAACAACAGGCGGAGAAGTATGACATGGTTCGCCTGTGGGGGGCACGAGAGAAAGAGAGAGATGCGCACCCTCGCCCTATTATAACAGATACCTAGGGGCTCCTAAGGCAGGTAGGCCTCCTAAAGTTCTATGAGGAGGCTACTTCCCTAAAGGCCCATGGTGTGTTTTTGAGACATCTTATTCGCAGGTGGAATTCCCAACGACAGGCTTGCACAGTTGGTCCTAACTAGTGGTATGCACCCACTGAGGAGGATATATTTTTCATTACAGGGCTATCGAGGAGAGGGGTGCATTTTCCCTCGTTCTGAGAGGTTCCAGCTGGTTGTTTAGCAGGGATTCATTTAGTTTACTCCCAAAGATACATTGGAGCATCAATACTATCTCCTACAGATTTTCAGGTCGTTGGAGGTTAGTTACGTATTGGTGCATTTGGTAGTGAGGAGGTGCAGTGCCTCTCACTTCTCATTTCGACCATTTCACACAACACAAGTGATGGGAAACACATTAGTTTCTCTCTTCTATATTATGTCGATTCTTTAGTACAGGAGCCACGACTTGTCAAGTGGTCTGTCATTTTTTGGCAGAAATTTTGTACAACCTTAGATAGATGTCGTGCTCATGCACAAGGGAGGGTCAGCTTCCCTTTTTCTTCAGAGTGTTTTTGTTTATTTTTTGAGAGGTTTCCAGAGATGAGGCCTAATTTTGTTCGACAACCTCGTAGGCCGATTTTGGAGGCACATATGCACATGTGGGGGAAGATGATGCCCAAGAGGGGCGAGACTATGTTTCTAGCCAGGATATCGCATGATGCATTGGAGTTGCTACCAAGAGTTGATGAGATGCATCCCTTCATTATGGTCCCATATCCTTATGCTGGATTGGATTGGTGAGGGTGTGCCAACATACTCTTCACAGATGATGAGCTGCCAGATGATAGAGGTAATATTACTATTTTATTTAAATTTATTCTAACATGTTCTTTAACTTGTTTTTATTAAATTGTGTAATGAAATTGTCTAATTATTGTTGTGTACTTGTATATATTTTGCAGACATTGGCTCTTTTGATGGCGAGGACATGCCGGCACCACCACATGATCCAGGTGTGGATCCTGATGACGATTAGGGAATTCTAGATTCCAAGGATCATTAGGAGGCCGATGCAGAGAGACATGCTCCTGCTAGTGCACTAGTACCGCCTTTTGCTAGGCGTGGTCGACTTGATACTAGATATAGGATGGAGTTGGCCGACCAAATTAGTGCATTTATTGTTGAGGCAGGCATCATGCCTGCTAATTATAGAGACATACAGGCTGATGATATGCTATTACAGATGTGGAGAGGCATGTCGCGTGACATGTACAACTTGATGCAGCATGTCGTAGGAGCTACCACAACAGTTACACAGTTGAGGAGGACTATTGCACGTTATAGGCATGGTCGACGAGATGCAACACATGATGGACAGTCCGTGAGTAGTGACTCATCATCTCATGATCGTTCACCTTGCACCGCATGAGATGAGCATGAGCCTCCACTAGCATCTAGCAATAGTCATCATGGAGATGAGGCTAGACCATTAGCCACGTTCAGTTAGCAGCCTACAGCATCCATCAGTACTCATGATCATGAGTAGGCTGAACCATTGATCGTCGAGGTTGCACCATTGACTGAGCAGGCCACGACTAGTACTGCTATTGATGTTGTACCACCAGCTGATCCATGACATTTATATTACAGTTGTATATTTTTAACATTATATATATATATAGATATATGGTCCATGTATTTTATGTTCATGTTGCAGTTGTACTTAATTTACATGTTGGTGATCATCATGATGTGTATATTGTTAGGTCATGTTAGATATGTTCATTTAATATGCAGCTTGCAGCTGATAGATGTGTATGTGATAGCATGAGTTCTTTGACATGAGATGTATATTTGATGTTTGTGTTGTGATGATGTTATAC
This sequence comes from Pinus albicaulis, assembly GCA_034641835.2. Classification (NCBI taxonomy): domain Eukaryota; kingdom Viridiplantae; phylum Streptophyta; class Pinopsida; order Pinales; family Pinaceae; genus Pinus; species Pinus albicaulis. The sequence continues at coordinate 611,442,793 of CM076569.1, forward strand.
AATGCTAATTGAGTTTTGTTAGATGATCATGATCACGATGATGTTAGCGAATTTGAATGTGTTTTTTAGTTGAATATGATGTTTGTACGATGGTTATCATGATCGTGATGTTTATTAATTAATTTAATATTAAATGACCATGATATTTATTAAACATTATGTCGTGATTGTAATTGAAATGGAAATTTTAATTGTATGTAAAATTGTAAAATTGTATTTGTATTTGTAATTGTAATTTTGACTGTAATTGTATGTAAAGTATTGAATGTAAAATTTTAATTGTAATTCTAATATTTGATTTATTGTGAAATGATTGTAATTGTAATTTTAATTTTAATTGTATATATGAGAAATTGTAAAATTGTAATTGTAATTCCAATTGTATGTAAAATTCTAAAATTGTAATTGTATTTGTGATTGTCATTTTAATTGTAATTGTATGTAAAATATTTGTAAAATTGTAATTGTAATTGTAAATGTAATTCTAATTCTAATTCTAATTGTATGTAAAATATTTGTAAAATTTTAATTGTATTACTGTGAAATGATTGTAATTGTATGTAAAATTAAAATTGTAATTGTAGTTCTAATCGTAATTGTATGTGACATTGTAAAATTGTAATTGTAACTGTATGTAAAATATTTGAAAATTTTTAATTGTATTAATGTGAAATGATTTTATTAAAATATTTAAATTTATAAATTTCAAATCATTGTAAAATAATAAATCTAGAATAATATGAATTTTTGTAACATAATAAAGTTTAGAAAATAATGCAAATAAATTCATGTACTTTAGAATTATCATTATTTTATTATGATCTTACATACCAAAAAAAAAGAAATTTACACAGTCTGATGTGCTTATCAACATAACACACACCAGTGCATCTTAGTACTAAGACACACCGGTGCTTCACAACTCTTCTGCACCGGTGCGTCATAAACACCGCGCCAAAACATAAACCTCGATCTTACGAAACCACACCAGCACGCCTATAAAACCCCGTGCATCGGAACAAGGTTATTCTGTAAAGTGTAGTATTGGAGCAGTGGAGGGTTTGAATCGCGGGCAAGAATTTTTTTGAGGAGATGAGGGTTTGAAAAGACGAGAGTTCAAATTTCGACTGAGAAGTTTATAGCAGATAAAATGAGTGATTCAAACAGAAAGACAGGCAAAGACACTTACAGGGATGCAGACGGGTACAGAGCTCGACAGAGTACAAAAGAAGAAAAGGAGTACAGGTTGAGACTGGTAGAGAGCATTCAGTTGAGGTGGGTGATAGGGTTAAGAGGTCCCATGATGGAGAAAGGGAGAGCAGAGTTGATGGTAGAGAAATATTGGACAGTAGAGAAAGATCAATCAAGGCAGTCGATAAAGCCAAGAGGCACCATGAAGGGAAGGATTCTCACTCCCTTAAAAACAACAGAGAAATATCAATTGACGTTGTTGCTCGAGATGGTAGGTCCCATGAAGGGAACGATTCTCCAGAATGCGTTTAAAAGCAGTTGGGAGTATTGTCCAAGCTTCGGTTGGCTTACATAAAATTTTACTGGCAAAGTTGACATCGCATAAAATCACATCTTCGGCTTTCAATTAAACCTGAATGGCATCTCTAACTTGTCTGAGTTGTGGTCTTATGGATGAAACCAATAAAAAGTCTTCTTGTATTATAAATGGAAATCCAGTGACCTTTTTTATGGAAAGAAAAGCATAAATACCTGTAGCTACCATATTTCTACCTGCAAATCAGTTTCCCATTGGAAAAGCTAATGTAATAGTCCACTTTGCAATTTCTTTCCTCTGCTCAACCCTATACTAATTTTCTACTGGAAACCATTGCCTCCACATGTAATAACTGCATCGTCTAGTCGAAAATCGGTCTTCTTCTGCTAACAAATGCAGAATGAACGACTCATTGTCATTGTTCCCAGAACATTCAAGGTCAGTTTCTCATAAAACAAAGATTATATTGTATAAATTTTGTTAAGATCAAGATAGAAAGCACAAAGGAGAAAAGAGGAAATTGGATGCCAATATGGAGGAGGAACTTACAAATGAGCAAGCAGATCATGGGGCACCTTTTATTGTTGCAAGCTATGGAAAGGTTCAAGTTTCTTTTTCTGAAAGAAGAAGAGGTGTAGTTTTGAAAGGAAATGGCCCAAATATTTTCAAAGAAAAATGTACATTTCCAACATGTATAAAAACTAAAATATCTCCAACTTCAATAAACGACCCAGAAACAAAACTTTCCCAACCATTTGTGAAAATTTCCCACGTCTTAGCATAGCACAGGTTCACATGCCACAATTGCCCACTTGGGCCCTATAGTATTGCATCTTCACACACCCCACATTGCATTTTCTCCACATAATCAGTGGGGACCTCCTGCAATAAACAAAATGCATTGGAGTATTTTCCACACACCATACGGTCTATTATACTATTTTTGTGCTGTGTTTCTAATACCCCACGCACCGACGTCGATGCTTTCATCATGAAAGGCACACTGGTTTCTTGAGATTTATTTTTTACTTGAAAAGTTGGCAATTTATTTATAAATATATTAATCAATGATATGGTACAGGTTTTAGATTGATAAAGAAATGACTGACAAGAGATCAAGTAACAAAAATACTGATAACACATCAAACAAAGCAGAAAAGGAAAGTTCTTTGTAAATTCTTTATAAAAAAGATTATTTTTAAACTATATGTAAGTTTAACTAATATGTATTGTTTATGTGTATCATGTAGAGCCACAAAATGACGAAGCTCGATAATATTATTTATGATCTAGGGCTAGAAGAGCATAAAAGCTTGATGGAAAAATTGCAAAAGGATGAATCAGGTGAATGAAAAAACACTATCAATCCAATATGAGTTTCTTTTTTTAATTTTCATTAATAATATACTTAAATTATTAGATAACATGTGTCAAACAGTCCATTAATTCACATATGTTTAATGTTCTACAGGGACCGACAACTCAGAAAAGGAATGTTGTTCTAAGAAAAGAAAAAAATAGAACATGCAAATGAAAATGAATTTCTCCTTAGCTCATCTAGAGTGGTGTTGGAGGTCAACGAAAGGGGGAAAACTTTTACAAAAGTTTGAGGGATCTAGTGGAATGAATGTATATACATTCTTTCCACTTACAATACAAAAACCAATCCAATGATTCCAAGAACCAAATTTTATCTGAGCTACAAGAAGAGTTTCCATAGAATTGGTCAAAGAGACATGTTAGAATTTTAATAGCAAAAACGTACAACAACAAAAAATAATGAATGAAAAAGTAATATTCCTTTAAATGTTTGTCTATAATTATTTATAAATATCACTTTTGTGATATTTACTTTTCATATATCAATATAAAAAATAAAATTTTTATTGTCATGTTACATTTTCAGGAATATTATGAAAATCTCAAAAGATGAACGAGCTGATATCATAAATATGCCAGTAGGAATGTCCAAAAAGGTGTACAAGGAGATGATCAAAGAAATGGACAAAATTGCATCGCAGGAGGAGCCATCTCAACAACAATGTGCTTCAGATGTAATACATAATCATTGAATTTTTCGATCATAAGATATAATAAATAAAAAATTTAGCATTAAATATTAATTTTCAAGAATTTTATTGCAAAAAAGAAAAGAAAATGGAACCCATTCAACACATAAAACAGGACAACAAGGAAGAAAATGGTTGATATATAAGTTTGTGAGTAATTGTTACTTCCTTATAAAAACTTAACTAGATTTAATTTTTGTATTTTTTAATTTTTTTACAAAAATCATCATTGAATGTCTTCAAACAAGTGCTAACATACAAAGAAGAACTATCAGATGAATTGATTGAAATTGGGTTAAATATAGGTTGTGACTATATGTTGGCATATCATAAATTAATTATGGAATTTGTAAGCATCTATCGATCTTGTTTTACTTAGCTCCATCTATAATTAATAGAAAAAAAAAATCTTTTATATTAAATATATGATTTGTTATGGGGTATAAAACTTGCAGGAAACAAAGTATTGAACTGCGCCAATAGATGAAATTTTGAAAGATGGAATGGTACATCATTTTGAAATAATGTGTGTAGTTTATGAGTCAATTGTTGCTATGGTACATCATTTTTCTTTTCGATTTGCATTGATGTATATTATTTAATATTGCAATTTTCATTACTCTCACCAATGTATATACACTCATTAATGTTTATTTTTATGTTTGTAGATGGAAGGTGAAGAAGAAGAAAACAATCAACATCGTGAACAAAACATTCCTGAAAATAACCCAAGTCATGGAAGTAGCTCTAGCAGTGACATCAGTTCAAGTGAAGAATGATGATCACTATGTTTGGATATCAAAGCAAGGCATTGTATTTTTTGAAATATGTCTGTGAAATCAGACATTTTGTTTAATGTAATGGACATAGTGTCCCAATTGAAAGACAAAGGGATACCAATAACTGTCCCATTGTGTATGACAAAGACTGTCTTATTCATATATATATATATATATATATATATAATAAAATATCTTTTAATTTATTCTATTGCATTATCTATTTTCGCTATTGCCTTCTCCATTGTCATTCTCAAATGCACTAATAAAAATTTAATTCATGTGAATATTGTTATAAGATATATATGTGTCGAATTTTGATGAATAATGAACTTTAAAAAACCACAATAATTATGATATGATATAACAAATTAATCCAAACATCACATTCAAATGCATTTAATAAAAATTAATTAATATGAATATTGTTATAAGATGTGTCGAATTTTGATGAATAATGAATTTAGAAAAATCATAATAGTTTCACTGTCACAGGTTGATGTTTCTAAAAAATACAAAATAAACACTGGTGCATTTCAGGTACTGTACACTGGTGCTTTTGTATGCTGAAGCGCATCGGTGCATTTCTACGACCTATGGGCACCGCACAAATACCAAAACCAATTAAAAATTTCGGTGCAGTTGTGTGATACTGCACACCGATTCTTTTATGTGAGACTACACACTGGTGAATTTGTACGACGTATTGGCACCACAAAAATACCAATACCAATTATAAATATCAGTGCATTTGTCTGATACAACGCACCGGTGCATTTATATAAGTCTACGTATCAGTGTGTTGAGACGACCTATAGGCACCGCACAAATCCCAAGGCCAATTGGTACGGCCCCGTGCATTGTATCACCAACACTATGCTTGGTGTTGTTTTATACCTTGACAGACCAGTGGAGGAACCTTTGACCGCCTCGGGGTCACCATCTAGATGACACGCACCGGTGCATTGAAACCTTAGTAGCGCATCGATGAAAAAACATTCGTAATAACCTCCGGCCACCCAGTTATTTTTAGTTTTGTTGAATTTCTGTTAAAAGCTCTACCAAAACCTCTGTAACCATAAACGTATGTTGTATAAAATGTTTTTTTGACAATTTTTGCCAATTTTATAACGCTAAAAACCTCCTTTATAACCTCTGCTAGAGGGTCTTTTCCTTGTAGTGTATGCCTAGAGCGAAAATTTAAAACTTGTATCTAATCAGTCATTTAATGATTTTTCCCAGGATGTCCATCAGCTGGAGAGAGTGTGAGCATAATGCAATTGACAATGAAGTGATGGAGGATCAAAATTCCTTAGATATTCTCTAGAATTGCGGATTTCTCAAAATTTTCAAAATGCCCAATATGAAAAGCAATGTTCGTTTTCTCCAAATGTTGGCTGATCATTGGGAACCAGAAGAAGATTGTTTCATAATTGATCAGATGCCACTACACATAGAATTGGAGAATATATACTTCATCACTAGACTCTCTCGAAGGGGAGATCCAGTAGACTTTCACAGAAATCCTGTTGGAGGGCATACCGTAGAGGATTATGTCTAGGTCTATTGCGTAGAAGATGCACAAAAGGTAGGAACACAGATTCCTATCAGAGATATGAAGGATTTATATATGAAGATCCTTCTCTTTACCATTTTCAGAGTATCATGATCATCTTCTCTGCATCAGGTGTCACAGACACAAATGAGCATAGTAGTGGAATGCCTGATTCATCTCTTTGACTGGTGCACAGCCTTGCTGAGCAATATGAAAAAACAATTGACTTTAATCCGAAAATCAAAGACTAAACACTTTGGGTATGGTAAAATCTTGCTGTCATTATTCTTCAAGAGGGTCCCAGGGCTTTGGCCCAAGGTCATCTCAACTATCAACAACCCGAGAGATCCAAGAATAGCCCGATGGGTAGATCTGATGAAGAGATTAGGGGGAAGTGAAGTTCCCTGGACCACTTGGGATGATGAGTTCTTCCAATGGTGGGAAGAACAATTCATCGAAATGGAATATTATCCCTATGCTGGGATGGAATTTTGTGCAGATCTAGATCTACTCTTGCTACCTGGTGCAGCATGGGGCGTAATCGGTGATATTACATTTTTTATTTTTTATTATATGATTTTTTATGATTTTTTCGAAGTATGCAAATGAATTTTTTTTTTGATTGGACTAAATGACTTACAAAATTATGATGATCATGATGCAGCCATGGGGCCAGTTAGGTTGGAGGGGTACCCAAGGCATAAGTGCCGCAGAGGTGAGGCAAAAGGTGGGGGTTGGGGGGGGCCCACATATAAGAGGATATCCAGAGACGGGTAGTAGGAGTACCACGATACTGGGTGTAGTTATTCCACCATGTAGTGACTGCCATTGTGTTCTATAGGAACACAAATGTTGCGCAGGGACCTCAGGAGTAGATTATAGATATGATCGGATGACTGTAATATTTTTTGATGATAGACATGATCGGGCATAAGCCCTAATTTTGTAGGACATGATGGTCCAGTTTTTGTATATATATATATATATATATATATATATATAGAGAGAGAGAGAGAGAGAGAGAGAGAGAGAGAGAGAGGTTTATATGATGTGATGACTCAAATGTATGATAATGAATGATGTATTTGATATATTTTTTAACGTATTGAATGATTAATATGCCAATCAATTACTTGATTAGCCAATAAGTCTACCATACAATTGTCAACTCGAGGAATATGAATGAATGTGATAAATTAAAATGATCGTTGTAAGAAACATACCCTAAAAAAAATCAATGTAAAAATGGGTCTTAGACACGATATGTGTTGTTCAACTGTGAAACCACTAGCTGTGAATCCAAGAAAACTACTAACGAATCAACACCCAAGGATATTGCTTTCAAGAGTAGGTTGACCATTACAGTGTATTCTGCTACATTGTTCGAAGCAGGACCAATGAAGACACCTCTTGAAACTAACAACTGACCAGATGGATAATGGAGTACCCAAGCCACAGAAGCCAAGTTATGGGTATGTCTACTAGCACCATCGAAGAAACCAAAGTGACTCATGTCATCCAATACTACCTACCAAAGTAGATCAAATTCATCAAAATCACACCAAAAATCGAAAGCCAAATATGTACAAAAAGAAAATATATACAACAAAGCAAGATGCTAGGCCAAAGCCTAGGCATAATACTTTTTCAAATAGAGCCCATTTCTGGGCTTTGCCAACTCATTTCCATCAAAGTCAATCAAGGCATAAGCTCCTTTCTTCAGGACCTTTTTAACAATAAAGAGGCCATACCACATAGATTTCAACTTGCCTTCCCCCAAGGCATCCTTCTCTTGGGCATAAACCAAGACAAGGTCACTTTCAGAGAACACCCTAGGTTTGAACGTCTTATCGTACTAAACCTTTACCCGTTTATTATGCGCCTCATTCATCATAGCTGCATCTTGACGCTACTCATCGAGATGTTCCAAATGAATAAGGAGTTCTTCGAGACTGGAAGTGTCAGGAAGAAGCTCAACAACTAACTTAAGAGAGGGAATTTCACATTCAATAGGAAATATAGATTCCAACCCATAAGCCAGTTGAAATGGAGTAAAACCAGTTGCCGTTTTGACTGAAATTCGATATGCCCAAAGTGCAGGATACAACATAATATGCCAATGGGATATGGCTTTATCAATTGTCCATTGAAGAATTTTCTTCAAGGATTTGTTCACGGCTTCAACTTGCCCATTTTCTTGAGGATAATAAGGAGATGGATGCTCCTGATAGAAACCTAATTTTAGAGCCAATTCAGCCATCATGTTATTCTAAAAGTGACTGCCATGGTCAGTGACAACCTCTTTGGGGATACCAAAGTGAGAAATGACTTGATTGAAGAGGAAGAGAGCTGATATCTCACCGTCATTCCCAAAAGTAGGCATAGCCTCAACCCACTTGGTGAAGTAGTCTACAGCTATAATAATGTACTTGTGACCTTTAGCCAAAGGCGGGTTATAAGTAGTATAATCAATACCCCACTTTGTAAAGGGGCTAACAGTAATGACAGGAAAGAGCGGAGCTGGATGAGCGTGCGTATTTCGAGTATAAACCTGACATGGATGACACATTTTGACTGATTCCATACAATCTTTGAGAATCGAAGGCCAAAAGTATCCTGCACACAAGATTTTTTGGGTTGTAGCAAGCCCAGATAAATGACCACTACAAGCTCCACTATGGTAATCATTCAGCACAACCTCAACTTCTTCGAGAGTTAAGAAGCGCCTAAGGATCGATTTGACCCCATGACAATATAAAGTGTCACGAATAATCAAATAAATTTTGGCTAAGTGGCGTAACTTTTGGTGCTCATCTTTCGAAAAAGTTGAGGGAAAATTCGTAGTCTGGAGATAAACTATGAGATCCCCATACCAAGGATCCTGTGAAGAAATGAGAAAAATATGTTCATCAAGAAATGATTCGTCATAAACAATATCTTATCCACAGGGAAAATCAGAAATCAATTTCGCAAAAACTAATGATTTCTTGGACTTGGCAGACATAAACTCAAGATCAAATTCCTGCAAAATCACAATCCATCGATTGTATTTGCCCCCAATCACTCGCCTACTGAGAACAAAATAAAATGGATTAACTGCTTCCAAAACATATGTTTTGCGAAGGAGAATATAATGTCTGAGCCACTGCACAACATGGACAGCTGCTAAAGAAAATTTCTCTATCGGATAATACTGGAGTTTAGGACCTACCAAGCCTCAAATAAGGTAGTATATAACATGCTCGGAAGGAGCATCGTCTTCCTGAACCAGAACCATACCAATGGTAGATTATGTTGCAACGAGGTACAAAAGGAAATCCCTGCTATAATCGGGTGGACTCAGTAAAGGAGCATAGGTCAATTCTTTTTTCAAAGCATCAAATGAGTGTTGAGCAAAGTCATCCCAAAATAATGTAACTCCTTTCTTTAATAATCTCATAAATCCTTTTGTAATTTCGGCATAATGTACGATGAATCTCCTCAGGAAATTAGATTTTCCTTGCAGACTTTGAAGTTGACGAATTAAATATGGAGGAGGAAACTGAAGTATTGCCTCAAACTTGAAGGGATCTACTCGAATCCCTTCCATAGACACGATGAATCCCAACAACCGACTGGATGTGATAGTGAAAACACACTTGTTTGGGTTCAACCAGATTTCATAACACCGACATCATTCAAAAAATTGATGGAGGTGAGAAGGATGATCAATTATCTTACGATAATGAGCATCTAAATCATCCAAATATGCCTCGATAATATGTTTGATGTCTTGGAAGGCGTAAGACATGGCCTGCTAAAAAGTAGCTCCAACATTTTTGAGGCCAAAAGGAATTTCATTGTAAGAAAAGGTACCCCAGGGACAAATAAATATAGTCTTATGTTGATCTTCAGGATGGATAATAATTTGGTTATATCCAGAGAAACCATCTATGAAGGAGAAAATCTCATTCCCTGCACACTCATCGATGATCTGATCTATAAACGGTGTGGGGTAGTTATATTTAGGACATGCTTTATTTAGGTCTCGAAAATCGATGCAAACTCGAATCATTCCTTATTTCTTGTCCATAGGAACTATATTTGAAAGCCACTCAGTTAAAGGAATGGGGTAAATGAACCCTTCCTTAAGTAGCTTCTCTACTTTAGCTTTGATAGTTGCTTCCTTCCTAGGGTTGACTGGATGAATTTTTTTCCTGATAGGCTTATAATTTTCGTATACCTTGATCTCATGCTAGACAATATATGGATCTATACTCGAAATTTCCTCATAAGGCCAAGCAAACACATCTCGAAACTCTCAAAAAAGGTCAGTATAAGTTTGAATCTCTTCAGGGGAACACTCGGCTCCAATGAAGACATTCTCTATGATGTTGGGATCTTTGGAGTTGGTCACTGGGGTAGTAGGAGAAATAAAAACCATGTTCCCTTTAGAAAAAACATGTGTTGGTGCTAAAGGGTTCAGGACTGGGTGAACATGACCAGAATACTGAGGGCTAACAAAACTTGATTCAACATCACGCAAGTTCGGTAGAAAGTAAGACCGATGATGAAAATCATTCCACGGTCTCTCTACACCAGTCATTGCTTCAAGGATGGTCTCTTCAGATGGAAGAGTGGTATCAAGGCAATCCTGAGCTGAAGATGAACTAAGAGTCCAAGCTGGAGCCACATCCCCATCCAATTCCTCCACTGAAAGAGAAACTGGAATGGAATCTGCAGAGTCAACAATAGAGCTATAAGCAATCTCAGCTATAGATATAGGAAATGCCATTCCACCCACATGAACTTCTTCTAATGTGGAGGTAGGAGAAGGTAAGGTCCAAGGGTCTGAAAAATAATGAGTTCTGAAGAACTCTCTTTGAATAGGAACCTTGGAGGATGAAATAGCATTGATATGAACTGAAGGAGGTGGAAGATCAAAATTACCCATCAAGGAAGTGTACATTCCAACCCACAGATTCTCAACAGGTGGCTTGGTATCCTTCACCAAAGGAATGGTTGAGTCAGAAGATGCATTTGGATCTACAGGAGAAAAATCCAGTTAGTCAACTATGACAATTCTCCCTTCGTGAGGGAAAAAAACAATACAAAATACTGAGGATGCAATAGCATCCATCTCATAGATCCAGTTTCGCCCCAATAGAAGGTTATAGTATAAGTTTGCATTGACTATCTCAACTTCGATGTTAACAGTTTTTCCCCCAACACAGATGGGAAACGCTAGAACAATACCATGCATTCTATGAGAATGACCATCAAATGCAGTCATAAGAGTGGCTGAAGGGACAACTACGGGAGATCCAATACCCTTCCAGCATGCAAGAGACATTACACACGTGGAAGCGCCCTCATCAACAACCGTTCGAAAGATATTGAATTTTTGTTAATTCGACCTAATATGGAAAGCCATATGATGAGGAATAAAATTGTTTAAATTCGACATGTCAAATGTAATCATTGCAGAATTATTTGGATCAACAGCCCCAATAGCATTGATAAAAGCACTCCACTGAGCAAGACGAGACTAGAGCACCTATAACACAGACATGGCACAAGGAATTTGAGCTAGATCTTCTACAATCGAGTATTTTTGGGAAACCTTGGCATTAGGATTGTTTGTCATACTCTTCGAAGATCCTTTCGACATCTGAGGTATAGGCTCAACAGTTGCCCTCATAATATGAAGTGGCTCAGTACTATCAGGAGCACCCTTAGCTTTCGAAGACTCAGCTTTTCCATAATCACGAGATCTCGTAGAAATATCTGCATGAGCACTCATCATGTATATGTTTGTTGTATTTTCCCCTTCCTGGATGCCCCCAGAGGGAGCACCAGTATTTGGATTCGTGTCAGCAAGTAATTTTTTCCCTTGGGGAAAAGGGTTTGTTAGCACAACCTGGGAACTAGAAGAACCTTGTTGAGCTAACAAGTGCTTCGCATCTTGAATTTTAGGGCAAAGGTGCATAATATGGTCTCCAGTGCACAATTTGCATAGAAACTTCACTTTATTTTTATTATCCTTTTGACCCTCTCCAACATGATCGTTGGATTTTTTCACATTACCCTTCCCATCCTTGTCCTTTTTCTTGTTATTCCGTCCTTTCTTCTTCCCATCGGATTGTTTATTTCCTTTGGGGTTAGAAGTTTTAACATCATTAATTTCCAAGAATTGGGAAGGATTTGACACTGAAGGGACATACTGACCAGAAGAAGAAGATTGTATAGACAACTGCTGCAATTGACTTAGCAGGTTAGCCGTACCGCTATCAATCGAACCGATAAGCCCGTCACCATGGGGACCAGGTTTAGTTTTGGCTAAGTCTAATTTAGAGTGAGGAGCGTCCGGAAAATTTTTATTATGGACTCCAGACTGAGAATAAATAAATTCTAGTTGTTGAGCCCTAAAAATAGCCTTCTCTTCAGAGAATACCCCTGAAAGGGATACATCTTTAGAAATTTCCGGCTGTAAGGATTTCAAAAACCATTCAAGAAGGAAATCATTCGGGATTTGGGCTTTAATGAGCCTCTTCCTTCTTTTCCATTCTTGAATATGGTCAGAAATGTGAGTTTCCTTGTCATGCTGAAAATTGGCCAGGAGGTCAGTCCCGGCGTCATAACGGACAGGTATCTCAAAATGATTTAAGAACATGGTAGCCAACTTTCCAAAAGTAGCAAAACTAACCCTAGTTAACTCTATGTACCATTTGGCTACATTTCCAGTTAAGTTTCATTGAAATAATCTCAACCTAATCGAGTCATCGATCAGGGAGTTCAATGAACACCATAAATGGAAAGTGGTGATATGATCTGTCAGATCTTCGCCAGTCTTCCCTTCAAACTTTGGAATGTCTGAGGGGAGCTTGGTGGGGACCGAAGGCCAGCCCGGACTATACCGAATAGGATCGTTAGTCAATTTTGATAGATCTGGCAAGTTTAACATTTTCTGAAATGGCAAGCGTGGAGGAGCCTGGGAATTCCACCCCCCATAGGAAGGATTACCCACATTCTGAAAAGAATAACTTGGATTTGTTGAGGCAGCAGGTTGCCAGATTTTGTTCGTAGAAAATGTTGGGCCATAAGAAAATCCTTGTGACCCAACATTCAAAGAACAACTCCTTCCCAACATGGAGTTACTATATGCAGGAAAATTCCCTCCAACCAAGGTATTGAATGGAGAAGAGCCCCTTGGTAAGGGTTCCACACATTTTCAAATGGAGAAAAATCCTGAGAAGTACTCGATGAAGGGAATGGAACATTCCCTTGCTGACTAGCGAAGAACTGACTCCCTGCTCCTAGCACTGTAAAAGTAGGGTTCCATCCCGAAAAGACATTATAACTTTGATCTCCAAAAAAAGGATTGAAACCTTGACTCTGAGAGGTAAAAGGTAAGGATCCTAAGGAAGTGGTTGAATGAGGGATATGACCACTTCCAAAGGGGAACCCTTTAAATGAAGTTGATCCACTAGCCATAAAAGGTATGGGCGTGGAGACAGTTGAAGCAACAGAAAAGGAGAAAGAAAGAATTCCACTAGTGGGCATTCCATAAGAAAAGGGACCAGATTGAGAAGCATGTGCTTGGGTGTTTCTAGAGCCAAGCACAACAACACTAGAAGTGATTGTCGATGTGGAAATAGTTCCTCCTCCTTCAATTGAAAGAGGAGTCTGAACACTTGCAGTGTTCACAGCCAAAACTGTGTTCCTAGTCATGGCCATTGAAAGAAAAGGATATGACGAAAAAGGACTAGCCGATCTGTGAGAATCGGCCCCAATGTACCAAAGAACGTCAGGGAAACTAGCAGTAAGAGGAGATGGAAGAGACTCAGTAGGCTAAGGCAATTCTTCTATTTTAACTTCTTCTACTGGAAATAAAACTCTAGAAATTAGTGGAGCACTCCTCTCCATACTGACACTGACACCAGAACCAGCGACAGAAACAACAAGCCTGACGGAGGATAACTCTCCATTGCATTCTAAACCACCAGGTGAAAATCACCCATTGAATTACTCCTACTCCTTCTTGAAGAAGGCTTGGCACTCGCGGGGGATTGCCCACGAAGCTTCCTTGATCGACAAGGCGATCGGTTAGCCACTTTAAGAGATTAATTTTAGACTCAAAAAATATAAGAAGCTAAGAAATCTAGGAGAAAATAGCACACTCTAAAAATTTCCTAAGATACATCCAAACAAGCAACTCTCAGGTATTTTTGCTCTGGGTGATTAGGACCAGACACCAAAATACAAGAAAATGAAATAATAGGACCTTCCGAAAATAGTCTGGGGTAGTTACGCCCCAAGCCTACTAGCGAAGGTAACAGAAACAATTATGCTGACCTCCTAACAACAACAATTTCTAGTGCAAGTCCCCAAGCTTCGCAAGGGCATCCTCCAGAAGTATTGATGGAAGTGATGCAACGTCTGTCTCAGGAACCACGGGTATTCCCCCCTGCAATCACCTGTGTGGTCCCTAGGATAGGCAAATAAGGGCACCAATCTATATCGGTAGCCAGGCGGAACGGTCTTAGGTCAAGATTCATCAAATAGGAGAGGGGGTATCTCTCTTCTCTTCCTGCACTATCCCTCGCGCTTGAATCTCTGGAGAAGAACTTTCCTGATCCACTTAACGGCGTTGGATTCCACTCTTTAATAAAATTTATATGTTTAATAATTTGAGCAGCCTTGGAGAGTTAACTCTCCACTCACCTAATTCAAGGCCCTACAACCTAGCTAGTTGGTGTATGATTAACGACAATGATACAAAAAATTATAGTTGCTTTTAACTATATCGCTTGTTTTAAATTGGTTGTTACTTAAGTCAAGGGTACACAGAAATGAAACTAATGGTGTTTGATGATGCAGAAGAAATCAATGAAAACCTAGTTACATGCAAATGCAACAATTTCCTTTCAATGAAAAGTGATTTCTACATGGGTTCTACAAAACTAATTAAGCAAAAACTTTATTCTTTTTCTTTTCAGACACTCACACTTCACACGATCCAAAAAACTATGAAAAAAGACTAAAAATGTTCAAATGCACTTAATGCAAACTACCAATGATATGAAAATTCTAAGATGCTAACTCTAAAGAAGCAAAAAAGAGTCTCTAGAAACTAAATGGTCCAATCACTTTTTGACAGAAAAACAAGGCTAGTGCCAAACATAAATCCTATGCATAATAATGCCAAAACATACTTGATATAAAAAGAGAAAAATCAAGAAAAAACTTCGTTCTAAATCAAGCCAAGAACCAAAGTCTAGAAACCAATGAAAAATCCTTAAAAGATATGATAAAACCGCAAAAAAAAACTTAAAGAAAAATTTACGGAAAACACAAATGTTTTTTGGGCTTTTTACTTATAATGGAAGAAAAAGATTTCAAGAAGACAAGCATAAACTACCCAAGAACCAGAATCAAACAAAATGAGTCTCAACAAGGCTTCAAAGTGCTCAAGCCAACGATGCTACTTTCGTAGAGGGACTCAAATGGGAAAAAAGAAACACAAAACTCAAATAACTGATTCAGTACAGTAGCACAATCTTTCAGTGAACAAAAACTCAAAAAACCAAAAAGAGATTCTTCAAGATTCGCAAAGAGGCAAGTCCAAGAAGTCAAGAAAACCAAGATAGGCCAAGAAGGAAAAAACCACAAGTGTAGCAATGCATAGGGCCAAGAAGAGAAAAAAATCAGAGGCTCACTGTTCTGAATGGTCAGAACAACCAAGAACTTTAGGAAAAGATCTTGGTGCTTCAGGCACAATTGCAAATACATAAAATAGTAAATTCACCAAATGGCTAGGTCTTCCCAAAAACAAGAGAGAAATGGAAATGCAATCACCATAAACATAGTCCAGACACTTTAAAGACACCACATGAATGATTCACCACAGACAGAAAATACTACAGAGGCTGATAACTCAAATTTTCAAAATTTTCCAGGCATACGCGGTTTTGCAGTATGCAACTAGCGTGTATACACAACTGTAACCAAGGAAACTTGTGTATATGTGGGTCCCTTTAGAAAATACAAGAGGTATATGCGACTATGCAAAGACTAATTTGCGTATGGAAATAAAGATAATAAAAAATAAAAAATTCAAGCCTAATCAAGGGACCAAGTCTTCTGTTTGATTGAAAAAAAACTTACTAGACTGTAAAAAGTGATAAAACCTGCCAGGGACCTACAAGACAGATAAAACAACATGAACTAGGAATTACTCAGAGGTAATCCCCAACAGAGTCGCCATTTATGTTTCTTGAAATGTTACCCTAAAGGTCTTGGGTTGATAAACCTTCACAGATTAGGGGCATTTCATTACAAGAAGGACTCACTTAACCAACTTCTATGCTTTAAAATAGAAACTACAGGTTGCAGACCTTACTCGGATATCCTTCGGTTGTAGTATATCCTGCGGGGTGAAAATTCCCTGCAACTCTTGTGCTCTGAAACCTTTAAATCAACAAAGAATGAACACAAAATCAGTTGTACAACATATATATGTTCTAGATGTTAGTGAAAAGCATGCATAATCTCATAAAAACAATATCAAATGAACAATTTAAGATCATTACACATGTATAAAATATCATGGACACGTGAACATCATGAACAATATGACACTTCTATTATTAATGACATGTACAGTAAACAAATGTGGAGAGATCGCCTGAAATCTGCCACGACCTTTGAGCATACCATCCTCTGGATCCATCTAGCCCTAGCCTCTCAAGATTTCTTCCAAGAATAGTGCACAATAGATGTCACATAGGGTGAGTGAAAATCTCAAGGAAACAAGGGTTTCTTGAAAATATCAGGAAGTGCAGGAGGCATAGGAAATATATCAGGCTTGGATATGGCTCCAACAACATATAATATCTATATTTCTCTCTCTCCTCCTCCCTTAGGCCATTCCCTTGAGGGGATTTTACACTCCCTCAAATTATTTTTTGCAGTTGGGAACAGTTAGGCCACGGGATGGGGTAGTTAAGTTACAGGAACAACTGTAAACCTCGCTTCTAAAATAGGGATCCTATATATCTTTTAATGTTTAAAAAGGAATACACGGTTCTCTATGTATGAACTCGCATGTATATGCAGAAAATTCTGGGCAGAGTCGCGTATGGGTTTTAAGAAACTATTTTTTGAGAAATATTTCCACGTTTGAAGGGAAGGGTTTCCCTAGGCCAATGTATAAGTCATCAAGTATATGTTGGTGATAAATGATGCTATAACAGTTTTACTATTCCAAGCTTTGGGACTCCTATAGTTTCAACACGCTTACCATTCCTGGAAACTCTTAATTTTCCTAATATTTCAAAATTAACTAATGATCTAATTCAATATAATCTTGTGTGCCCTCTATTCCGTACCAAACTTCCATTAGACATACCTAAGTTTGAATGGAAGTTTGGGGAAGATCCTTTTGACCATGTAACCACTTTCCATTTTTGGTTCTCATCGAATTCCCTCATTGATGATTCAATTAGGTTGAGACTTTTTCAACATACCATAACTGGGAATGTGACAAACTAGTATATTGATTTAAAGGGAGGGTCTTTTTCTATGTTTGATGAGTTGGATACAATGTTCCTTAATTGCTTTTAGTTTCCTGTCTGTTATGATGTTGGGACTGAACCCTTAACCAAATTTGAGCATGATAAGGCTACTCATATCTCTGATCACATTCAAGAGTGGTGGAGAAGAAATATATTTATCAAAGCTTATATCGATAATGATTTTTTACTGGAGTGGTTTTGAAATCATTACAACTAGAAATCTCAAAAGATGTGTCACTTTCAAGAGTGTTCACAAAAGAACATGCTATCTTTAGAGCCCAAAAATTAGAACTGATTTATTTACAATATGTTTTTATTTATAAGATTTTTCCTGATGCTCCTAGATCTAAGATATATATTTCCAAACCTAAATTGGGTCCTCACGCTAATGGGGTCGTTGGATAGATCGATGTTAGTACTTCTATTGTGTTAGTTAATTATTTGCAGCAATTATCTTTACAATCTTCTCCTACAAAAAAAATTATGCCATCCATACCTCTTCCTTCTCAATGTGTTTGATTTTATGTCATTCAGTTATTTAAACCTAAAAGAAATCAACAATTCAATGGGAAGAATAAAGGACATGGTAAAAATAAATATAAGGGAGAGAAGGGAAATGCAAATAAACCAAATGAAAACATTGGTGAGGTAAATAAAGAGTACAAAAAGAAAGTTAAATTCCCTTACAACCTATGCAGTGGGGACCTTCTTACTCATATTTTCCTTAAGATTCAAGATGCTTAGCGCTTGTTAGATCAAAAAGGTCCTTGTACTTCCGAGGATATGTGTTGTGAAAACAGCTCCAAAAATAGAATAAAAGAGATATCAACGCCTTAGAAATAAGCCACTTTGAGGTGGCAACCTCCAATACATTCCATGAATGAACCATTCTTGGATGATACAAATGACAAAAACCTCCTTCTATATATAGGAGTCCATGTGGCCACAATATAATCCTAGTGGGGCCACAATGTAATCCTATCCGACCTAACAATAATAATGTAAGGGTAAAATAATAACAATATGGGGGTTACAGCGGTACAAAAATAACAATAAGGGGGGCTACACTAACATAATAAGGGACTACACTATTAATATAGGGAATTAACATGTCCCTCTCCTTCAAACAAGTGTTGTCCTCAATGCTTGATTATTTCTTGATGCTTCTGTATAAAATTATCATCCTCCCAAGTGGAATCTTCTACAGGAAAATTATTCCACTTGTTGAGATACTCTGAACTAGATCATACTTGTCGAGTTCTTGTTTATGTGACTGATTCAGAAATTCTTTCGATGTGATGTTGATCTTCCTGTTGTTTCATTAGATTCTGCACCAAAGTTAGGTTATCCTTTGAGAGTTGGAGAACTTGTTGTTGATGCTCGATGTGATATTCCACTAATTTATAATCCATATTAGCTATTATTTGATTGTTCAAACCATCAAAATTAGCCTTCATTTCTGCTTTTAAACCATCTATGTCATCCTCAGTTGCTCTTTGTAAGATCGAAATTTGTTGCACTTGGTACCGTAATTTTGATATCTCATACTGCAATTCTTCCTCTTCATGCATCATAGTATAGCTTTTTGAGGGATTAATGGGTATGGAATTATTTTTTGGAGGCATTATAGAACCCAATACTAATAAAAATTCTAAAATATTTCCTTGGAATCACTTCAAACTGCTTTTTCAAACAAATGTTATGCAATTTTAAAAACCAAATAGACACCTTTTTCTTGATTTTGAGGAGCTCGATATTGAAACTGAATTACCTTTGTGATTTCAGATATTCAATAGCTAAAATTTTGCATTGAGGTAGCCCTATTAATTCTCTTTAGAATGCCACAGGCTAGACCTAATTTGGATTCTTTAAGGCAACATTGTGCCCAGTCTCCTACGATGACCTAATTATGGTCTAATTCAGTAGAGCGAAATTGTACAAATTTCCACGTGTCACTGTTTCCTCCTTCGGTTCTGAAATTTATTGACAGGAAAATATAGCCTATTTCATTGCAGCCACTTTTTATGCAATTCTAATTTGATGCTCAGAGAGAGAGATATGAATATTTTCCCACACTCACCTCTTTGAGATGAAATTCGGGAGGCTGAAAAATACCTAACTTCTACAGATCATATCTCGAAAAAAATTGCGAACCAAGCTCTGAAATTTTGTGAAGATGTTCCTCAATATTTCCGCTTCTCACTCTAAAAATTTCATCTTTTTAACCTTCGTAGAAAAAAATGTTATAGCGCATATTCTGTGATGACCTTTTTACATGAAATTCAGGAGCCGGCAAAAATACCTAACTTCCACAGATCATATCTCCAAAAATATTCTGAACCAAGCTCTGAACTTTTTTGACAATGTTCCTAAGGATTTCGGCTTCGCACTCTAAAAATTTTAGCTTCTTAACCATGGTAGAAAAAACGTTATAGAAAAAATTCCACGATGGCCTGTTTGGAGTAGCGAAACCCTAGAATCCAAAGCTCTGATACCAAATATTGTGAAACCAACTCCAAAAATATAAGAAAAGAGATATAAACGCCTTAGAAATAAGCCACTTCGAGGGGGAAAACTCCAATACATTACATGAATGAACAATTCTTGGATGATACAAATGACCAAAACCTCCTTCTATATATAGGAGTGCATGGGACCACAATATAATCCTAGTGGGGCCACAATGTAATCCTAGCTGACCTAACAATAATAATGTAAGGGCACAATAATAAAAATATGGGGGTTACAGGGGTACAACAATAACAATAAGGGGAGCTACACTAACATAATAAGGGACTACACTATTAATATAGGGACTTAACAATATGCTTAACAACCCTTTTCCCCAAGGGAAAAAATTACTTACTGGCGCAAATTCCAATACTAGAACCCCTTCAGGGGGCACCTAGGTAGAAGGGGAATCCCCATCAAATGTATATATATATGATTAAGTCTCATGTTGATATTTCAACTAGAGCTTATGATTATGGAGAATCAAAATATTATGAGGATATTCAAGAACATATTCATATAGAGAAGCCTATAGTTGAGTCTATAGATAGGATGCCAAAAGGCTCCTCAAAACACTTTACCTATAATCCAAATGCTAGGGCTACTCATAACTATTTCATTGTTGAAGATTTAGCTCCGAGCCCATGTGTTATGTCAGTATTAGAAGTACTCCAGTCATGCCCAAGACAAAGGAGTGCATTACTCACTACGATTGGAGTAATTGATCCAAAAAATCTCTAGTGATTACATTTGATACCTCAAATGTTAAGAATATATTCCCTCATAATATGGATTTTCAAATTAAATTTACGTATCATAAGAACATTATCTTTCATATTATAGTTGATGAAGGATATTCCACATGTGTGATGTCCATGTCATGTTGGAAAGCAACTGATTCTCCTAAAGCAACTCCATCTCCAAAAATGTTAACTACATTCGATGTTCATTCTCATAGGTATCATGGAATTTTTCCTGCTTTTCTAGTTGGAGTTAGGGGAAAAGTAGTTAGTAAGTAGAGATAGTTAATGCAAATTTGGACTATAAACTGTTGTCAGTTTGGAATTGGGTGTATGCGATAGATTTTGTTGTTTTATCTACGTTTCACATATTATTTTTCCTCATGAAGGGATAATCAATATGGTTGATCATTTAGTATTTTCTCCCAATGACCTTAATGCATCCTCTAACTCTATTGTCCTATTAGTTAAAAATTCTCAACAACATATTAAGAATTTGGGAGTTGGAATGTATTCATAATTAATGGTTACTTTTTATCGTCCACCTCCATTTGCACATATCAATGACATTTTTTCATCCAAGGGGGTTGATGATTGGAGTGACTTATCCTATGTTTGTGATAGAAATTGCATATCAAGCTATCATTTATAATGTTGTAGACTCAATTCCAATCCTTTTTTCAACAGAGTATTTGGATAATGATGGGGTACCTATATGGAAAATTGACTCGACTATGGCTATGGATTGTCTCGATATATTTTTTCCATATGAGGAGGAAATATTAGAAGCAATGAAAGGTATAAAGAGACCATGGGATGATTTACATCATCGATCTTATTTTCTCCTTGCCTTGCGAAAATTTGATTCAAGTTTTTCTGGCTCTTCCTCTCATGGTGGCGTTCATAGGATCCTAAAATCTTTGGCTCCAACACATATTTTTGCCGAAGGTAATGTGTCCAAAATTTCAAAAACTATTCATATAAACATTTCCAAGAATCCCAATGTTATAGAAAATGTTTTCATCGGATTTGATTGTTCCTCTGAAGAAATAAATATTTATACCGACCTCTTTAAAGAATTTCCTGATGCATTTTCTTGGTATTATGAGGAAATTCCTAGGATAGACCCTAGTATCGTTCAACGCAACATAAAGACCTATGAAAATGTGAAATCAGTACACCAAAGGCTTCAACTGGTTAACCCTAGGAAAGCTATGACTATTAAGGAAGAAGTGGAGAAACTACTTAAAGTAGGTTTCATATACGTAGATCCTCTTACCGAATGAGTTTGAAATCATGTCCCAGTTGATAAGAAGCAAGGAAAAATCCGTGTATGTATCGAATTTGGGGATCTAAATAAATCTTCCAAAGGATAATTTCCACACTCCATTCATAGATCAATTTATTGATGAGTGGGTTGGAAATGAAATTTTCTCCTTCATGGAAGAATTCTCTAGACACAATCAACTTTTACAATTCATCCTGAAGATCAACATAAGACAACTTTTAATTGTCCTGGGGTACGTTCATATATAGGAAAATTCCTTTTTGCCTTCAAAATATTGGAGCTACTTTCTAGAGAGCTATGTCATATGATTTCCATGACATCAAACACATTATAGAAGCTTATTTGAATGATCTAGTTTCTTTCTCTCAAAAGAGAGCGAAGCATCCAGAACATATTCACTTGGTTTTTGAAAGATGTTGTCATTATAAAATCTAGTTAAACCCCCATAAGTGCATTTTCAGTGTCTTATTAGTAACCAAGTGATTGGGGAAAAATACAATAAATGGATTGTGATCTTGAAATAATTTGATCTTTAATTTGCGTCAGCAAAATCAAAGAAGTCCTTGGATTTCACAAAATTTATTTTGGAATTGATTTGTGAAGGATATTATAGTTATGAAGAATATTTTTCTAATGAACACCTTTTTATAAACTCCTCACAAGATCCTTGGTATGGGGACATCATAGTATATCTCCAGACTTCAAAGTTTATGCAATATTTTTCTAAGGACAATCGTCAGATATTGCAATGCCTCTTTAGGAATTATCTTATTATTGGTGATTATACTCTATATTGTCGATGGATAGATTCAATATTAAGACATTTTTTAACTTAGAAGAGGCTGAGTCAATTCTAACTATTTTCCACAATGGAGCTTGTGGAGGTAATCTATCTGGGTTGGAAACAACTCATATGATTTTGTGTGCATGGTATTTTTGGCCTTCAATTTTCAAATATTGTATTGAAGCAGTCAAAAAATGCCACCCTTGTCAAATAATTGGAAAATGAAATGTCATCCAGCTTCGCTCTTCCTTGTCATCAATTCCAGTCCATTTACTAAGTGGGGAATAGATTTTACGACGTGTCACCTGGTTTCGGCCAAGGGACATAAGTGTATTATCATAGTGGTTGACTACTTTACAAAGTGGGTCATGTTAGCACTCGTATTTGCATCCCACCTATCCCACCTTATTTTACTCTGCTTTCACCTCATCTTCATCATTATCATTAACCTCGCTTCATTTTTTAACCATTTTTTCCCAAGGGTACCCAAGTCATCATTGTTCACAAGCACTAAACCCTAATTTCCTATCCCACTGAGTTAGGGTTTGCTATGGAAATGAGAAATTTGAGTAGAGGATGCATAAGGTAGGTCATTTTAGTAAGTATGAGACCATTCCAACTCATAACATCATGTCTCCATCATTTTTTAAGAAATTATTCCAAGGGTCAAGTCATTTGCCACACATAGAGCCGGTTTTTCTTCAAACAGTCTTTCTGACCAAACAAAGATGAATTTGAAAAAAGTGAGAGAGGTTTTTGTCCATAATAGGTCAATGAAGAAAAAAAATCCTTCCATTTTTACAGGGGTGTCATTTTTTTAGATAAATTTCAAAAATACAGGTGCCACAGGAGAGTTGCTGCACCTCTGGAGTGACCTTGGGAAAAGCAAGTTTTCTCATAGCTGGAGTGTCCAAATTACTTGCTTGATAATTAAAATGACAACGTGACTGAGCGAGATTTCCAATGATCTATCTTGAGCTCAATTGGGAGTTGAGGAAGGCCTCCAAAGTTGCCTACAACAATACTCTGCATTTCTGCACCCTCATTCAACACGTTTTTACCAGTCTTGGGAGAAGTGTTTTTTGACAAATCCAATGGGCTTCATTTTGAAAATGGAAGGTATTTATGGAAAGTATACTTGAAGGGATTTCTAAAAAGATATATTAGAGCCAATTTGGTCACCTGAAACCCAGTAAAAAACGGCCTGCAAATGGGGGTGAAATTGTGTTGCACGTTTAACAATTGACTCATTTTTTCTGAGTTTTTCTACAAATTTGAATTTTACCTTGGGGTATCATGTTTTTACCTCATGAAAATGATGAATAAGAATTTAATTATCATGTTTTTACTATTTAATAGGGTAAATACATTATTTAAATCAAGCAAATGAGGTGTAATGAATCAGTCCACAAAAGTTAGGGATGAGTCACTTTGACCACCCTAAACTCTAGGTTTTAGTTCATACTTTAATGGATCAACTCCTCCTCTCATGGATTCGACCACTGAGGTTGGGAGAGGTTGTTTGAGGCCTATATCATGTCATTTTTTACTCATTTTCAAGGGTTGGAAGTTGGAATCGGTTTCATTTTTCTTATTTGATCAAGGCGACTTTGTACTCAGTTTTGGCCATTAATACAAGAGGAGTTGCAACTATATTTATGGGATACCTATGGTATTAAATTTTTTCATTTTTTCTTCCTCAGTGACATTTGTGTGAATGTATTGTTCATTTCTTTTTCATGTCTATGATTATGATCTTTTATAAGTGTGAAATTTATAATACATGGTAGTCATGCTTTGTTTGTGTAACCGATCATATTTTTTTTCATATCTTATGTCTGAGAGAAATACATCTCTTATGCTTCACTCAGCCTCCTTACATTTTATAAACCATTCCATAAGAATTTCCCTTGAGTGATTTTCGTTATACCTACCTTGCCCCATTGATCCCTGAAACCCTAATTCCATTTTCCCTGACCTAGATTTCCTTGACCTAATTCCTTTATCCACTGATTTCCCCAACCAAATCAATTCAAAACAACCCCTTACACTCATTATCTAGCCTAAAACCCTAATTCCTCCAGCACTCCTGGTTGTGACCCTTTTGGAGAGAGTCCTCTCTGACTTTGATAGGGCTAGCTATCAAGTCAAAAGCTTGGTTTGTGGTTACCTCTGTTGGGATTCCTTCCTGAGCCTTGGGAATCTGGTGGAGTGATAACATCTTGGCGTTGTTTCCTGGGAATGAAACATCATATATTCCCAGGGAAAGAAAAAAAAATATTTAGATATAATTGTTGATGGTGAACAACAGTTGGACGCATATGAAGGCTGAACCATTCACCTGGCGACTCCATTGACTGAAAGATCCAGAAAATCAACACTTCATGGTGATTCCACTGCATGAAGATCAATAGCTTCAAGAATTTTCAATATGGAAAATTTTGCAAGAAGGTATGCTCCCATGAGTTGGGATCACATTCTAGGTTTCCCAAATAAAATGCCTAAGGTATATTGGCAAAGGAATTTTCCATTGTTTAAAGATGATGAAAGGAATGATGCTACTTTACATCTGGTTAAATTTCACATGCATACATGCAAGTTGAAGGTGGAATTTCCTAAATATTGTCCTTTAAATATGTTCACAGCTTCTCTTGAAGGAAAAGCATGATCTTGCTATGAAGGTTTTCCACCTGCTAGTATTTGTTCTCTTAGAGTTTTCCATTCAATATTTTATTAAGAATACAAGGAATCCTACCCTTATTTGTATTTGGTTAATAATTGTTGTGATAAATTTGGGGTTTTCATTCAAAACCTAGAAGATTATTATGGCAATAATGAGTTCATGGATGAAGATATCTTGGAGGCTTTGCATGGCAATCCTTTTCATCACAAAAAAGAGCAAGTTTTTTCTCTCATGGAAGAAAAAGATGATGTATATTGTCTTGATATTCACAAAGACTTCCCACAAGAGAAAATTTTTGCAGCAATACAACAAGTTGATCAACTAAAGGTTAAAGAAGATATTCAGCATCCTTGTGAATCTTTAGGAGAGAAAGAAGACAATTACTATGTTATCAAAGAAAACAAAAATTAATTTCTCCTTTGTATGAAGATGAGATAGTTCAACTCTTGAAAATTCATATTGTAATCCAAGTTAAAGTAGGTTTGCAGTGTTCACATAGTCAAGAAAGTATTGGTAAAACTTCTTCCATTTTTTAAAATGAAAATCTAAGTTTAAATGAGGACAATCTTGAAACTAGATTTATAGATCATCATGAAGAAAGACAATATCCTTTTTCAATGTTCATATTTGATGAAGTTTCTCCTAAACCTGATTTTCCTAAGTACGATAAATCTGAAGATAATTTCGATGAGGAGCTTGATGAAACTATACAGGAAATTGTTGTGAGTAAACCAATTTATGATGATGATTCCCTGCAAGGAGATCAACTAGCAGATATTGTTTTCTTTCATGAAGATGATAGGGTTGTCATGTTTGATAATTTTGAAGAATTTTTCTTATTTAAGGATGACTTATACTATGAATTTGAGGAGTATGAAGTAGAGAGAGACAAAATTCCAGAGATTGAGTCAAAATTTCTCATGCTTAATAAATTTTCATCAAACACTCAAATAGCAGAAGATTATACTTCCCTATGCCTTCCTATCGATCAAAAACCAACTGTTCTTTTAGATTAGAATGAAGAGTGTGCTTGTATTTTTGTTGTTGGATCTCAGGACAAGGTAATGCTTCAGGTTTTTCAAGATCCCTTCGACAGTATTTTGCAAGCATTGGAGAAGATGAATGTTGTCTTGTTTGTCAGCATAAGTCTTGGTTTCAGTTTTTATTGTGAGTTGCCTACATGTACATCATTCTGTCTGCTCGAAGAAAGTGAGAGCAGAACTTCAGTAAGTATCCATCTCCTGGATTGGTTACATTGGAAGGATAATTTCACCTAATCCTCAATTGTACAATAGATTAGAGTAGGTTGGTATCATTTTTGTTTGATTTTATTTTATTTTCAACAAGTGTTGACATAATTTATCAAGGTTTGAAGCCCGAGGTGAAGGCCCTAAGCCTTTGATGATCTTTTAGTGTGGGTTCAAGTTTGCAATATGTTTTCAGTTTCAGTTTTAATTTCAATTTACAGATTGGACTCCATTTCCCAATGGATAAGGCACTAATCTACAAATTTAGAGAGTTGTGGTTCTAGACACCTCCTCCTGAGTTGTCTTCCTCAGTTGGAGCTGATGTTAGCAATGGTATTTTCATTCCACTCATCCCACCTTATTTTAATCTTCTTTCACCTCATCTCTGTCATTATCATTGACCTCGCTTCGTTTTTTAACCATTTTTTCCCAAGGGTGCCCAAGTCATCATTGTTAACAAGCACTAAACCCTAATTTCCTCTCCACTGAGCTAGGGTTTGTTATGGAAAAGATAAATTTGAGCAGAGGAGGCATAAGATAGGTCATTTCAGTAAGTATGAGGCCATTCCCACTTATAATATCATGTATCCATCATTTTTTAAGAAATCATTCCAAGGGTCAAGTCATTCGCCACACATAGAGCCAATTTTTCTTCAAACTATCTTTCTGACCAAACAAAGATGAATTTGACAAAAGTGAGAGAGGTTTTTTTTCCATAATAGGTCAACGACGAAAAAATTACTTTAGTTTTTACATATCATGGTTTTAGAGAAATTTCTAAAATCTAGGTGCCATAGGAGAGTTGCTACACTTCTGGAGTGACCTTGGGAAAAACAAGTTTTCTCATAGCTGGAGTGTCCAAATGACTTTCTTGATAAGTCAAATGGAAACTATACTGAGATATTTTTCTAATGAGATATATTGAGCTCAATTTTTAGTTGATGAAGGCCTCCAAAAGTTTCCTGCAACAACACTCTGCATTTCTGCACCCTCATTCAACACGTTTTTACGAGTCTTGGGGGAAGTGAGTTTTGACAGGGAAAATGGGCTTCGTTTTGCAAAATGAAGGTATTTTTGGAAATTATAATTGAAGGTATTTACAAAAAGATATATTGGAGCCAATTTGGACACCTGAAACCCAGTCAAAAACAGCCTTCAAGTTGGGCTAAAATGGCATTGCGCGTTTAACAATTAACTGATTTTTTCTGAATTTTTCTACAAATTTGAATTTTACCTTGGGGAATCATGTTTTTACCTCATGTAAATGATGAATATGAATGTAATTATCATGTTTTTAATATTTAATAGTGTAAATAAATTAGGTAAATCAAGCAAATGAGTCGTAATGAATCAATTCACAAAAGTTAGGGATGAGTCACTTTGACCACCCTAAACTCTAGGTTTCAGTTCATACTTCAGTGGATCATCTCCTCCTCTCATGGATTCAACCCCTGAGGTTGGTAGAGGTTGTTTGAGGCATATATAATGTCATTTTTACTCATTTTCAAGGGTTTTAAGTTTGAATTAGTTTGATTTTGTTGGTTGATCAAGGGAACTTATACTCAGTTTTGGCCAAGCTAATAAAGAGGAGTTGCAGCTACATTTATGGGATACCTGTGGTATTGAATGTCTTTCATTGTTTCTTCTTCAATCACATATGTTTGAAGGTATTGTTTGTCTCACTTTCATGTCTATATTATGATATTTTATAATTTTTAAATGCAGAATACATGCTTGCACATGCTTTGTTTTGGGTAACTAATCATATTTTGTTCATTATCTTCTGTCTGAGATAAATACATACCTTATTATTTTCTCAAACTGTCTTACAGTTTTAAAACCATTCCTTAACCATTCCCTTCAAGTGATTGGCATTGTACTTAACTTGCCCAATCATCCCTGCAACCCTAAATCTATTGCCTTCACCTAGCTTTTCCTTGATCTAATTCCATTATCCACTGATGTACCCAACCAAACTAAATCAAAACAATCCCTACACATCATACCTAGCATAAAACGCTAATTTCTACAGCACTCCTGGCTGTGACCCTTTTGCAGAGAGCCCTCTTGGTTTGTTGTTAACTATGTTGGGATTCCTTACTTAGCCTTGGGAATCTGGTGGAGTGATAATAGGTCAAATGTATGCCTAATTTCAATAACGATGGTGAGACAATAACATTTTTCATTTTCAATGAAGTGATCTTGTGTTGCAATATCCCTAAAGAGATTGTCACTAACCATGGTTGTAACTTTTATAATAAGATGATTTTTTAATATGATTTGAAGTTGGGATTTAGGCAGGAGCATTCATCTCCTTATTATCCTTAGAAAAATGGGAACATTGAAGCTATTCATAAATCCCTAAAAATTATCTTGCAAAGGACTATCAATCAAGCTAAACCCAATTATAACATCATGCTTTATCTTGTTTTTTGGGCATATCAAACGTTTGTTAAGACTACCACATTATTTACTCCTTTTTAGGTAGTATATGGCGTGGAATCGATTCTTCCCATAGAATTTCAGATTCCATCCCTTATTTTTGCAGTCCAAATTCTTCTCGACACCTTGGGCTTAGAAGAGCGTATTCTTCACTCATAACATCTTGATGAGAAATGTCGAGATGCTACTAAAATGAATGAGGCTAATAAGAAGAGGATTAAGGAATAATATGATATGTCTGTGCACCTTAGGTTTTTCTTTGAATGTGATATTCTCTTACTTAATGACCAAGATAAATACACCTTGGGGTCAGGAAAATTCAGAGCTATGTGGTATGATCCATATATTTGTAAATGTGCCTTGAATAAGGGTGATTATGAGTTAGTATATTTCGAAGGGAATGTGTTGTTTGAGCCCAGAAATGGGATCTATATCAAGAAGTATTATGCTTAGGATATTTCCTAAGCATCTTCTTTGTTTTTTAAATATTTTATATAAATTTAGTTTATATCTAAGAGTTTTGTGGTGACAATGGTGATTTTGATATGATTTGGAAGTAATTGATGAGTGATATGATGTACTTAGGATTCACTGATGGTGCTATTTGGCACACGAGGAACCTAGCTTCCATAGCTTGGGTAATCTATTATCCATTTGGTCAGTTGTTGGTCGCAAGAGGCATATGTATAGCCCTTGCTTATAATAACATGGTTGGATACATTTTTGTTGTTAATTTACTTTCAGAGGAAATATATTATGGTATTCAATCGTTAGTTGTATACTTGGACTCACAGTTGGTGGTGTCTCAATTAAAGAATGTTTATCATGTGAGGGATACTTTATTACATCAACAATATATGAGAGTGAGACTTCTTGAACGATTTTTTAATTTTATAACATACATTCATATTCCACGATAAAATAATTCATTTTTTTTATTTTTTTTATTTTGTAGCTAACTATGCATTGGATTGGTATATCAACCATTCATTACATTAATTCAAAACATCATACATTCATCTTTATATATGATAACATCATCCAGAAATATTTGTATATATCGATATATAAGCTTAATTTTTTTTACAAAATGTGGACAAATGTCCTAAAAAATTAGGGATTATGCTTGACAATGTCTCTATATACTAAGTCTAAATCTAGAAATATAAGCATGAGGGTGATGCCCTTGATGAGCATCACGCTAGAAGATGATGTAATTTTCTGCTCGTCAGAAAAGCCACACCCAATTTTGTGGTACTCCTACCACTCATCTTTGTACTACCTCTAGTAGTTCCTCTTCAGCTTCCATTAGAACTTGGCATGTTAAACTCTCCAAGTTCCTCTGAAAAACTCTCAATAACATCTCATACTCCATTGTTTCTTCTTCCATCTCTCCGTCTCAATGCCAATGCCTTGGAAAACCCTCAGGACTCATTGGTCCCACATCTGAATCATTATCATTTTAATCTTGTCAGGGTTTTTTTCCACAAAAAAAAGACTTTAATTTCTTGATATTATCCTTGAAAATAATAATAATAATAAAATTCAAAAATCATTACCTATGTCACCCCATGCAGTTCCTTCGATAAGTACTAACTCTAGGTCTCCTTTGAATTTTAGCCCTACATAGGCATAGTCCCCTATAGCTATAACTTGTTCCTCCCACCATTGGAAGAATTTTCATGAAAAGCCTGTTACACTGAAAATTGTCATCCTGACATTCTGCTATGTGTATGATCTCATTATTACTCATACTTCTCCCTTTGCAAGTCTAACATATCAGTTCCTCATGTCAAGCCTTGAAAATCATAGAAAAGTTCCTAAAAGTCTCCTAAACTTTGGTATCGCACTTTCTCGCTATCTTGCCTGCGGTCCCGCACCCAATGTTCAGCTATCCTGCATACCTGAACGCACTGCATTTGTGTTAAAATCGCAGACCACTGTAAGATAAAAAAGGTGCAAGTAATTTCCAAAAATCTCAATAAAAGTGAATTCTAGAAGCTTTCAGAAAATATCTTGCGGTGATAGAACCACTCTTATGAGGTGCATATATCCCTTACCTTATGGAGCTAACCCCTTGATGTGAGGAGCTTATCCCTTTGAAGGAGGATTCTATCCCTTCATAGTTGGAACAGAAAACCTCCTGTATTCTACTATAAAAAGAGGCATTGGGTAGCCTCAAAGGGAGTTGAAGCTTTAGAATATCTGAAGTTAAGTGTTGTTGAGATTCAGACTCAGTTAATTAAGACTTTTGTGAGGAAAGATTACATACCTCTATTTGTCTTGATTGAGGAGTGCAGAGCTTATCAAAGTAAAGGAGATTCCTACTTCAGACCCCGGAAAGTCCTGTGCAACATCAAGGCTCAGGTTGTAAGGGTTTTCTTCTTTTGAAATTAATACAAATATACTCATTTTTCTCAATAAGCTTTCAATCAATGGTTTATTTCATAGATTCCTTGATCACTATGATAAGCATGGTTTATGATGATTTCTATACAGGTGCTATGTAATGTTTTGCTTGTTTGTGACTGCAGGTTTACGAGGAAAACTCCTTCAAGCGCGCGAGGGACAATAACGACTTCAAACAAGCACTGGACAAACGGTAAGTCCTTAACACCTCTATAAAACTTTTCATAGATCGTATATTCTTAGAGAAAGATTATTCTATTTGGTTGTTTGTTGCTAGATACTTTTAGTACTAGGGAGATCGGTCTTGTCCGCAAGATGGATTAATCCTCCAACAAATTGGCGACTCCGCTGGGAAAAGAACTTGTTGTTTTTGGTTCTCTTTTATTTTGATTTGAGGAAACGTTTTCCTAGTTTTTTATTGATAGACATTTTCCTGGGTAGCTTAGGTTTTCTCTGTTTTTGAAAATTTTGAGATCTTTTATGTTTTTCTCTAATTTTTCCTGGGACCGCACTTTGCCTTCTTTGCACAGTGCGGGCAGTTTCGCATTTTTGCTGTAGTAAACAGTGCAGTACCGCACTTGTTACTTCTGCAAGCCTGCAGACCCTGTTAAAATTTTGAAAAACTTTGGATTTATTTCTTTAGTTTATCTTTATTGTGATTTAGATTTTTTTGGTTTCTGCCCAGATTGATGATTGTTTCTGTCAAAATCTTTCTGTGAATGAATCTTAGCAGTATTGGTGTTTTGATGATTTTCTAGAAGTTTTGCGTTTTGGATTGTCTTTCACTTGGTCTTTGTAGCGATTCAAAGCATGACTGTTGGAAGTACCTAAGATTACATTGGTATTTTGTCTTTTGCTGAATCTGGCCTAATTGTGAAGTCATCCTCTATTAAGAAATAGAGTTACCTGTTTCTTTGCAAATCTTCGAAAAGAAACTTTGTTATTGGTTTTTGAATTTCATTTTTTATAAAAACATAATTGAGTGTTTTTGATCTGTTTGTTATTCTGAACGAATAGCCCCTTAGTTTCCTGAATAGCTAAGTAAAACCTTCTTCAAAAAAAATTTCTTAAAGCTTTGATTCAATTAGATTATTAAGATTTGTAGGTCTCAGAATTAGTTTGATAGTTTTGAGTGTTTTTCATAGAATTTTGTAGATCTCTTTTGAAGAAAACTTGTTTTGTAGCTTCAAGTTTTTGAAAGTGAAAGTATTTTCTTATGAGCTTTGATAGTTTGTTTTATTTTTGAGTTATTGCTGAAAAGACAAAAATATTTTCTTTCAATTTCTCTTAATGTTTAAAGAAGGAATTGTTCATTAAAAGAATTGCATTCTCCAACTTTTCCTTAATTACAATTTCATTGAAAGGAAATGATCTGATTATCATTTTTAGGTGCATTTTTAATGTTTTTGGAAGTCGAGTTTTCACACCATCAGAGTTTCACTTCCGCACCCATTGACTTAAGAAACAACTCTTAAAAGTAACTCTTAATTAAAATCCATCTAGCAATCTTTTTATTTTCTAGGGCTCTTATCACCAACATAGCTTAGGCTAGTATCTTGGAGTAGGGAGTAAATAACTCTCCAAGGTAGTAAAACAAACAAGTAGACAATCACTAATCGTAATTTGTATAATCTAGGAAGCTTCTCTTAAAGAAGTCAATCACGAGATCATGTCTGAACCTTTGAGACAATCAATTCTGTTTCATTGGGGAAGATAGAAGATTTTGCGCATATTACAAATGGTAAACCTCGGATTAACCATTGTCGAGGAGCCTGGGGTCAGTTGTCGGTAAACCTAGGATTAACCACATCGAGGAACCTTCAAGGGGATTGAGCTTTGTTACTCTGCCCTTGCGTGTGGGATCGGATCATAGACTATTCCCCCAGTTATATTTGTTGCTATTGGTAACCTTAGTGTCCACAAATTTAAGATTATTTCCTAAGGTGACGGTGAAGGAAAGATCTCACTGTACCTGGAGCAGACGTCAACTAGACTCACTTGGACTCTCTGGGGGGTTCTCTTCACACGAGATGGTTTTGTGAGGAAACTTGTGCCAGTTTGTTTCATTAAGCAGGTTATCGGGGTAACTGTTCCAACCGCCCTTTCTATATTAAATTTCTACTAAGTTGGATTTCATCACCAACTAGTGTTTTTAGTATGGGAAGTTACTGTTTGTGTGTGGTTTGAAC
Organism: Pinus albicaulis; assembly: GCA_034641835.2. Lineage (NCBI taxonomy): Eukaryota > Viridiplantae > Streptophyta > Pinopsida > Pinales > Pinaceae > Pinus > Pinus albicaulis. Next base: position 611,476,551 of record CM076569.1, read on the forward strand.
TCCTAGATTTTTAAGTGTGTGATTCAGTTTTTTGTTCTTTAGAGACTTTAGGTGTTTTCATTGAAATTTTCTTTGTTTGTGTGTGATTAGTTAAATATTTAATCATGGCGGAATTTCCAAGACAATCCTGGAGACTACAAGGGAAACCCCCTGAATATTCACCAAGTCAGCTTGAAGGGCTTCGTGCTCTGGTATCGTCTAGTAGCAGTAGGATTAAATCAACAGAAGTTGGAACTTCATCCATAGTAGTTCATCCTGATTATCAAACACCCATAACAGAACACATTCAAGAGCCGATTTCAGTTTCTGAAGTTACTGGTAGTATTTCTCCTGCCAGCGAATGGGCTGATGAACCTGAAATCTCTGAACCTGAAACTAAACCTTCTGTTTTGGAAACATCTTCGGGATTTATTTCACCAACTTCTAGCGATCTTGGTTCACCTAGGGTAAGAAATATTGTCACTAACGATCTTCCATCTGGACTAATTTCTATTGAAGAACTTACTAATCTAGAAGAAGAGTTATCTCTTCCCAATACCCCTCAGTCGTTAAATCTTAGGGAGCGTGAATCGATTTTCTACAACCTTATTCGAACTACTGCTTGGTACTTATCCTTAACGAATTTTTTAGAGAATTCGGGTCTTGCTTTTTCTCCACCTCGAGTTCCATTTCATCCAACACCCAGAGGTTATTATCCGTCATCCATTATGGCAGGAGAATCATCCATGTTTTCCCAAACACCGAAATCATTTTTACATGGTGACCCTTCTATTCCTTCGGGATATCAGGCTCTGTCTGGTACTTTCTCGAGGGTAGCTCCTCAACCGATTGAAAGCGTGTTATCATCTGGTTTAAGTGGAATTAAAAATGAAACGTTGAACGAAGGGCAAATTTTTATGATGTCTGGTAATATTCCGAATCCGCAACCTCAAGGCAGTCAGGTACCGCCTGGAGGGAAATCTTAGGTAAATCAGTTACTGCCTGGGGGGCAACCTCAAGGTAGTCGTTTACTGCTTGGGGGGCAACCTTCAGGAAGTCAATTACCACCTGGGGGTCAACCTCAAGGTAGCTTTTTCCAAGGACAAACTGTGGAATCATATTATTTTGGGGGACAACCCCAAGGGCAGTACATACCTCAGGGTTATCAACCTTCAGGAAAGTACACACCCCAGGGTCAACCCCAAGCTCAATATGCTCCTCAGGGTCCTTATCAACCCCAGCTTCAGTACGCGCCTTAGGGTTATCAACCTCAAGGTCAGTACCCAATTCAAGGTTACCAACAGCCTTCTGGTCAGTCATCTTTTCAAGGAGCCAGAAATTTACCACTTACTTATCAACCCTACGTTCAACCAGGTTATGGTCCTTATGTTCAACCTTCTACGGGACAATATCCTGGAATGAATATGGTGTGGGATCCGTCCCAATATCAACAGCCTATGCAGCCTAACGTGCAACTACCTTATCAACCTGGATAGCCTTTGGTTTCTAGTCCAACCCAGCAACCTGTCCAACCTACTATTCAAACTCCTGCACCTAGTTCTATTCAGCTGTCTGCGCCTAGTACACCTCAAACTCTGCCTCAAACTGCTGCAACTGCTGTTGTGTCTTTCCAACCTGTAACACCTATTTCTGGAGTATCTGTAACGCCGAGTTCGTCTATCCCTGCATCCGTGCAAATCCCTCAAGTCTCTGTACCCCACACGGCCTTTCGTTCAGACTTCGGTTCAGATGCCTGGAGGACAAGCCAATACGAGTACATTTGTCACAAGTCAACCGCAATTCACGTATCAACCGTACCAGGGATATCCTCAATTCGGTCCCAGTTCACAAAATCCAAATTATCAGTATCAACCGTACCCTAGGTACACTTATTAGCAACCTCAACAACCCCAGTTTGGTCTGGTTAATCCTGGTTTTCCAGGAGGTTACACAATTCCTAATGCAAATCCAATTCCCAGTTATCCTGGGTATCCACCTCCTGGAACTGCTTTGGCTACTCAAGGTTTTCGTGACCCCAACCGTCAGTTACCATTTATTGCAACTTTGGATTTACGTGATTTGACGTGCCTTACGAATGATCCAATTTTCTATTATCCGTACTGGCCGCCAATGCCGCATAAGTTGCCCAGTGATATACCGAAGTTCGAAGGTAAGTCAGGAGAGGATCCATCAAATAATGTCATGACTTATCACCTCTGGTGTGCGTCTAATTCAATTATTGATGATTCGATTCGCTTACGTCTTTTCCAAAGAACTCTTATTGGTCTTGCAGCCAAATGGTACATTGAGTTACCACGAGGCTCGTTTCATAATTTCAGTCAGTTAGCAACTGCCTTCTTGACTCATTTTCAGCTGTCGGTCAGATACGACAATGGCATGGAATTGTTAAATTCATTGAAACAATCCACGTCTACGTATATTTCTGATCATATTCATGAATGGCGACGTAGGAGACGTTTGGTGAAAGTTTATATTCCGGATCAAATTTTGGTAGAATGGTTTGTTAAATCATTGTTACCCAAGATTACTGAAGATGTAGCTAAGGCTGGTGTTGTTACTGAAGAGCAAGTAATTGCTCAAGCTCAGTACCTTGACCTCATTTATACGCAGTCAGGTACTTTACACGAAAAAATCCCCGACCTTCCAAAACAAGGTCAAATAGTTGTTGCTCCTTCAGGGTCTCATGCTGCTGATGGTATGATTGGTACGGTCAATACGAAAAGTAAGAAGAAATCTTCAAAGAATTATTCTCCTATTATAACTTTACCAGATTCCCCGAAAGGATAATCTTCCCCTGAAATTTCTGCCGACATTCATGTCGTAGAGACATCTACGGCTAAATCTAAATCCAGTGGTAAAAAGAAAGGGAAGAGTAAAAACAAGAAAAATTCGAAAGAGAAAACTGATAAAAATGAATCCAATGACGAAAAGCGCAAACCTCGTTACCCTTGTTACATTTGTGATGAGGATCACTTCACTAAGGAATGCCCACATCGTGCAGAGGTTGCAAAATTCGTTAAAGGTTCACAACAACCTGCTGTCTTGAAGGATCCTTTTCCGACTCAAGATAGCAAGATGGTTGGTTCCACTTTGACTGCTTCAGAAGAACCTATTTTGATGATGTCTCATGTAAGGATTGCGACGCGATCGCAAGATTATGGTACTAAGAATCCTATTGATGGGAAAGAAGTAGAATCTTCTAATGAAAATGCATCAACTACACCTCCTCCTGTTTCTGGTCCGCTACAGATCGAGAAACAAAATCCAGACTTAATAATCAAACCGCCTGCTAAAGGTGTTCTTCATAAATCATCTTTCAATCCACATGCGAGAGCTGCTCAGAATTACAACATTGTTGAAGACTTAGCTATTTCCCCTTCAGCAATGTCGGCTTTGGAAGTGCTGCAATCATGCCCAGCACAGCGTAAATTGCTTTTGTCTGCTATAGGAGCTGTAGATGTTCAGGATTCTAATCTTATAATCTTCGATTTAAAAAATAGTACACCTCATCTACCTCATCAAATGGCTTTCCAGATACCGGGGTTAGTAAAAAACAGACCAATCTATCGGACTGTGATTGATGAGGGGGCTTCAACGTGTATTATGTCGATTCAGTGTTGGAAATCGCTTGTTTCTCTTACACTTAACCAATCTCCGATGATTCTTAAGGCTTTTGATGGTCAAGGTTTCCACCCTTTTGGTATTTTGCAGGATTTAACCATAGGGGTCGAAGGTAAAACCGTAAATCTAAATGTGGAAGTGGTTGATGCCCCTCTAGATTACAACCTTCTTCTAGGTCGCAGTTGGTCTTATGCGATGACTGCTGTTGTTTCTTCGGTCTTTCGACTCATAAAATTTCCATATCAAGGAAATATCGTCACAATAGATCAGTTAACTTATTTCTCTTCCGACCCAGCCTCTACAGAAACAATCCAGCACGTTGGTAAAGTGACTATCCCTTATAAGGATGTTGGAGTAGGATTAGTTAAAGATTCTGGTTTACTAGGAACTTTTGCCTTTCCTCCTCCTAATGTATCGCCTGCTGTTGCAACTATTCACATGATTTCGTCAAATACTATTATGTTTGATGATCCTTGGATCATACCTTCTGATTCCGAGTTAGATTCAATTGATGGCATGATGCCTTTGAGTCCATTTGAACTTGCATACCAGGTCGTACAGTTACTTTTCGACACCTCTTCAACAGGAATTGATCCAATGAATGGGATCACTGAGGAATCACTTTCTATATCCGATTCAGCCACAACGACATTTTCGGATGTTGTTCATACTGATGAGCAGATTCGTGAATTTTTGTCTGTTGATGATTTACCATGGGAAGATCTGCATCACTGATCTTTGTTTTTACTTGAACCAGATCATTTTGGAGATGATTTCGCTTCAATTTTTACTGTTGAATATGTCAAAGAACCCCAGAATCCATTGCAAAATCCTGATTCTGAGTTAAATTTGGAAAATATTTCTCGAACGGTTCCAATTGACATTTCAGTAAAACTAGGAATAATTGAAAACATTCATATCGGTGCTTGATGTACTGAAGATGAAATTAAATCTTATAAATCCCTATTTCAAGAATTCCGTGATGTGTTTGCCTGGTCTTATGAAGAAATGCCAGGAATTGATCCGTCAATCGTCATACATGAAATCAAGACTTACCCGGATGCCAAACCTGTTCGTCAACGTTTACGTCAAATACATCCTATAAAAGCTGTTGCTATCAAAGCAGCAGTTGAAAAATTACTTCGTGCAGGTTTTATTTATCCAATTCCCTTGACGGATTGGGTATCAAATATTGTTCCTGTAACTAAAAAACAAGGAACGATACAAGTATATATCGATTATAGGGATATTAATCGAGCTTGTCCCAAAGACAATTATCCAACTCCCTATATCGATCAGATAATCGATGATTGTGCCGGTAGAGAAATATTTTCCTTTATGGATGGCTTTTCCGGGTATAATCAAATAAACACACTCCTTGTTGATCAGCCAAAAATAGCTTTTATTTGTCCGTGGGGGACATTTTCTTATCGCAAACTACCCTTTGGATTGAAGAACGCTGGAGAAACTTTTCAAAGGGCAATGTCTTATGCATTTCATGACATTAAGCACATTTTGCAACCGTATCTCAATGATTTACCTGCTCATTCATCACGCAGGGCCAACCATCTCACACACTTACGAGCTATCTTTATGAGATGTCGACATTATAAGATTAGGCTGAATCCACACAAATGTGTTTTTGTGTAGAATCGGGTCGTTTACTAGAATTTGTTGTTTCAAAATCAGGCATCTGCGTCGATCCGTCGAAGGTCGAAGCTATTGTTAAATTACCTCCTCCCTCGACTTTACGCCAACTCCAAATTTTGTAGGGGAAAGTGAACTTTTCACGTCGGTTCATTCCTAACTATGCCGAGCTTACAAAGGGTCTCACCCGGTTGTTGAAACAGAACATTTCATTCTTTTGGGACGAGATCGCTAATCGATCTTTTGATGCACTTAAACATGCGTTGACCCATGCACCGTTATTGCATCCTCCCAACTACAACCAGGATTACATTTTGTATCTCGCTGCATCTCATTCCACCATTGGGATGGTGTTAGTTCAGGAAGAGGAACCTCACATTGAACATGTGATTTACTATCTTAGTCAGAATCTGCATCCGACCGAAATCAAATACACACATGTGGAGAAATTGGCATTGGAAGTTGTTGAAGCTATCCAGAGATTTAGGCACTACATCTTGTTACGTAAAACCACAGTAATTTCTGATTGCAACCCTATGATGTATATTTTAACCAAACAATTGCTAGGGGGCAAGTATTCCAAATGGATAGTCATCCTGCAGGAATTTGACTTGGAGTTTGAGAAATCCAAGGCAAAGAAATATTTGGTATTTGCGGAACTAATGTGTGATTTTCCCTCTACTGATACTGAAACTGTGGCAGAAGAGCCCATTGAAGACGAATTTCTATTTCTTATCAGTACTCTAGATCCATGGTATGGAGATATTATTGTTTATCTCCAAACCCAATATTTTCGGCCTGAAATCTCATAATCTCAACGACGAAAAATACGCTTCCAATCCCAACAGTATAATATTATTGGTGAAACACTCTATCATTGTGGAGCAGATTCTATTTTCAGACGTTGTCTTGTTCATGAAGAAGCTAAAAAGGTGTTAAATGATTGCCATTCTGGAGCATGTGGCGGTCATATGTCTGGGTATGCCACAGCCCAAAAGATATTGCGCGCTGGTTATTTTTGGCCATCGTTATTCAGAGATTGTATTTATGTAGTCCGGCAATGCCACAATTGTCACCTTTTTTATCGTAAGATGCGCGCGCCACCCGCTCCTCTTCATCCCATAATTGCTGTTGGTCCTTTCGCAAAATGGGGTATCAATTTTATTACATGTAACCCTCACTCGGTCAGGGGGCATGCATATATTATCTTAGCAGTAGATTATTTTACTAAGTGGGCTGAGGCGATGCCTACATTTTCGGCTGACGGCAAGACTACTGCAAATTTTGTATTTAATCACATAATTGCTAGGTTCGGTGTTCCTCAAGCCATTATTACAGATCATGGAAGTCATTTTCGCAATGTCATGATCACTAAACTGACAGATCAACTTGGCTTGCATCACGATAGTTCCACTCTGTATTATCCACAAGCCAATGGTCTGGTTGAAGCCATAAATAAATTTTTAGTCACCATGATTAGAGGAATTATTGGTATTCACAAAACGAATTGGCATTCCATGTTATTTTCAGCACTTTGGGCATATCTAACCTCAGTAAAAACATCAACTGGTTTCACTCCCTTTCAACTCATTTACGGTTTGGAAGCTGTGTTGCCGATTGAATGCGAAATTCCGTCACTGAAATTAACCATAGAATTAATCCCAGCTACGTCTGAGGGGAAGAAACGTTTCCTGTACTTAGCTCAGCTGGATGAGAATCGACGAAATGCCGTAATAGCAAATGAGGCTCATGTTAAACGAATAAAAGCTCAGTACGACAGAAGTGTTACCCCTCGAAATTTTTCAGAAGGAGACCTAGTCTTAGTTTATGATCAAGCCAACGATAAGCTAGGGGCTGGGAAATTCATGCCCATGTGGCATGGCCCTTTTATTTTCAATTGAAAGCTAGCTAAAGGGGCCTATGAGTTGATAGATTTTGATGGTGTCCCTTTAGATAAACCCAGAAATGGACTTTATCTGAAGCGATACTATGCTTAACTTGGTATGGAGATTTTTTAGATTATATTTCTTTACTGCTGGTGTGTTTTAGATTAGAAAAGCGTGCTTAGTTTAGAAGTGTGTTTTTATCACTTTTCCTGCTTATCTGAGTTTTACTCTTGATATTGCAGATGTCGACGTCTCTTCAAACCTACATTGGTTTTGCTGATGGTGATTGTCGTAGTACACAGAACATTTCTTCCGCAGCTTGGGTTATTTATTCACCCTCTGATGAGTTAGTATCCATGCATGGCGTAAGCCTTGGTCAAACAACGAATAACATTGCCGAGTATAGTGCAGTGATTGAGTTATTATCCGAATCCATATCATTTGGAATTCGGAGTTTGATTGTTAGGTTGGAATCTGAACTTGTTGTATTACAATTAAACCGAGTTTATGCCATTAGAAATCCAGTGTTATTATGGTTATTTTTAAGAGTTAGTCTCTTGGAACGTGAATTCGATTACATTGAATATCAACATATTCCAAGACATTTAAATACGTTAGCAGACGCAGTTGCTTCTAGTATGATAAATCGACATTTGCAATGATCAAAGCAGTAAAAAAAATAACATCCATAATATGTATACAGATAGCCGATAAATAGTGATATATCATAGCATAGTCTGTTTTCAAAAAATATACATCGTCTTCGATCATAGGTTGGAAACACCTTATGATCGGCAAAATGGTAACACAAAAAGTCAAAAATATGAGTCTACAACACGATCATCTCATCACTGATGGTGATCACGATAAGAAACCACTACCCGAGCCACCCTACACAGGAACCTTCTAAAAGGTCCTGGAACACCAATCACGTATCTCTGCAATCTGAGTGGGATTTAATCTATGTCCGTCTCTAGAATATCTAGAGTTAGACGCTCTAGATGATGCTCTAAATCAGACAAAATTTCTGCTGATTGGCCTACTGGGGCTGGTACGGCTGCAACTGGTTGTCTTCTGTCATAAGGCTAGAGATGGGCTGGTCACCGTGGACCCACATCTGCATTCATAAAAAAAAAATTTGTTATTAACTGATAAGACGATTAAAAAATAAAAATTAGAATTTAGAATTCGTTGAAAATGTTTTTACCTGATTCATCCCACTATTCCCCGGCTGGTAGAGTCGTCTCCCATTCGCCGCAGAAGTCTATCCCAGCATACGAAAAGTCCTCAATGACAAAAAGTTGGTGGTCCAGCCAACGAAAATATGAAGAAGGAAATCGAACAATCTCAACGCCCTCAATACCGTGATGGGCCATCAATGCAACCCAATGAACCATCCTAGGTTTTCGGGGTCGGCCAGCATCAACAGGAATACTTTGCGGAGCTAGCATGGGTACCCTCTCTAGAGCAAAAGTGACCACAATGGATCCATATCCAAAGTTATTTAGTTTGCCATTTTTCGCTCTAGTCAGTTGGCCTTTTACATTGGTCAACACAGCTTCGCACCAGTTGAAAATGGTGCCTCATAAACAATCTACAACGATACGCATTTGGGAACCGGTAGCCACATGCAGTGCGGAACTCCCACACAGTCTGGTAACAGTAAATGCAATCACTTTCAGCTCAGGATGGATGATAGGTTTTATATCAATCCGTTTTTCCTTGGGGTCTACTTCATCATTACAGAACTCTTTTCGAAGGCTAGCGACAGTTTGGCCACCTGGCCTAGTCCCAAACAAGGAAAGTTATTCGCCCCTCTTGGACAAACCAATCAGAAAATAAATATCCTCCAGCTCAATTTCGAGCCAGTGGCCGCCAATAATGAAACACTGGTCCTGCACGTTCCACCTGTTTACCAGCCATGTCAGGAGGTCTACCTGTGCCCTCATGCCCTGAATGGCCCAAAATTTATACAAACCGCATGCTCTTAAAGCCTGCATTGTGGGCAAATGGAGCATCGCGGCGTCATCCACATCCTCATGCTCACGTTCTCTCCAAATAAACATCTTGCTAATCCTACAATGCATAAAAGATAAGTTAGAACAATCTAATTTGAAAATTTTTGGGCGGGAAATGGAAAATTTGATTTTGAAATTCAATTGCGCGGGGATCGAACTTTTCCTTCATACACAGTGCGTAGGAACGCACGCGTTCTATATTAAAAGTGCAGACCCACGATATTTTTCTACATAGAAAAAGGTCGGAGTCCGCAGGTCATGTGTGTTGTGCCTGCGGACCCCTGCGAGTAATTTCTTAAACATATTTTTCCCTTAAAAAATGAAAAATTAAGCCTAAAAAGAATTTTAAACAGATGAAAAGCAAGATTAAGAGGTCGTGGATTACCTGGGACTGACGGTTCTCGATTTCGTCGGACGGATCTTCCGGAATCTTCACAGGAACTTTTTTACCCAAAAGCTTCTACTTTGCACTCTGAACTTGAACGGTAAAAATGAAGTTGAAAAAGTCCTTTTTATAAGTTTTTTCGAATAGATGAATTTTTAATTTATTTATTTTTCACTTTAAAAAGGGTATTTTGAAAGCATTTTTACTTATTTGAAACAGGTATGTGTAATGTTTCAAGTTTTTGTGCAGAAATTGGATTTATCAGGAGAATTGATCATTTTTCAACAAAGAGCGTACTTTTATCACTTTTTCAGACTCTTTCAAAATTTTACGAAAAAGCGAAACATTGGAGTTCTCTTTTAAGCCCTTTTCAGACTCTCTAAACATGAAAATATTGCCGAGTACTTGATCGTTCGAACTCGTTAAAGTAAATGAATGATCGTCCCTTCAGTATAAGTTTACCCCTTTTACGGACTGAAATGGACTATTTACGAAAAAGGTATACGTTGAGTAATTGCGGTCAATAGAGTTCTCTCCCACATTATTTTATCCTTTTTCGAGCTCGAGAGACTAAATTTACGAAAAAGTACACCCATGGAGTTTTCTTAAGTTTTTCTTCTGACTCCCTAAAATTGAAAAACATCGAGTTTCTCCTATACTGGACTCGTTAAAATTTAACAGTAAAGGACCTGTTTAATTTTCAATAGGAACAAACCACTCCTTCTTAGGGTTCGAATATTAAACTAAGTTGGACTCATCTGAAGGATGAGATTATAAAAAAGAAAATGTTATCCTCCTCAAGCTTGTCAAAAATAAAGAGGTACTTGCCAGAAATGGTGGGGGAAAAGAGAGAAAAATGGGCGTGTTTGTTGTATTTTGATTTTTCAGAAATTCAGTCAACCACTCTTGAACACGACACTTTCAATCACCTGGGTTGGGAAATCCTTTGCCTAACAGTTAATAAAACCTCATTTGAAAGTCTTCATCTGGTTTCTGGGTATTAGCTTTGGGTCAACTGCTACCAAACCATCTGCAGTGTCGTTATGTGTTCAAGAGGACAGTTCAAATAAACCATTCATTTGCAAAATATCTGTCATCCATTTTTGACCATCCCTGAGTCAGTACTTGCCGATATATTTTCAAAACTTGATCTATGATTTCGTGTCATGGGCTTGCCTATGACAGATCACTTTCTATCGACGACAACTCATTATCTAGGAAGTTGATCTAGAAATCGTCAGTACCTTGAAATCTGCATGCCTCAATGACAGGTTTCTCGCTTTCGACGACAGGTTGCATCATTGACCTTCGATCGAATGATTTCGTGACATGTTCGACTTCAACTCATTCATTCACATTTCATGGATTGTACTGGGTACTTTGAGAGCCATTGACATTACTGGTAGTTACTCTCACACTTGTTAACAATTTACATCATTGACTGGTAATCAAGTGGTTTCTACCATGTTCGACTTCAACACATTTATTCACATGGATAGAATCGTACTAGTTCGAGATGCGGAAATCAAGACCCTGGATATAGTTTCTACCATCCAGGCTGCGAGGAATTTTGTTATCATTTATGCAGTAGACTATTTTCAAACAGATGGCTGCGTCCATACTGTGTCTACACATGTCCATACTGTGATGTACTCAAAATCATTCCTGTATCAGAATAGTTTGAATTGGTCTTTAGTTAGTTTTGATCTGAGTATGGGAATGCCTACCTCAGCGATGATATATATATATATTTTGCATTGAATGTTTTTTCAGGTTCCGACTGGGGTGACTACAGGATGATCCTTGAAATGATAAAGTACTGCACTCTTCATATATGATAGACTTCAGCATCATCTATTCCAGACTTTGCACTTTAGGGGGCAATCTGTTACACTGAAAATTGTCATCCTGACATTCTACTATGTGTATGAGCTCATTATTACTCATACTTCTCCCTTTGCAAGTATAACATATCAGTTCCTCATGTCAAGCCTTGAAAATCAGAGAAAAGTTCCTAAAAGTCTCCTAAACTTTGGTATCGCACTTTCTCGCTATCTTGCCTGCGGTCCCGCACCCAATGTTCAGCTATCCTGCGTACCTGAACGCATTTTATCTTTGTTATAGGTGCGGACCCCTGTAAGATCAAAAAGGTGCAAGTAATTTCCAAAAAGCTCAATAAAATTGAATTCTAGAAGCTTCCAGAAAATATCTTGCGGTGATAGAACCACTCTTATGAGGTGCATGTATTCCTTACCTTATGGAGCTAACCCCTTGATGTGAGGAGCTTATCCCTTTGAAGGAGGATTCTATCCCTTCATAGTTGGAACAAAAAACCTCCTCTATTCTACTATAAAAAGAGGCATTGGGTAGCCTCAAAGGGAGTTGAAGCTTTAGAATATTTGAAGTTAAGTGCTGTTGAGATTCAGACTCAGTTGATTAATAATTTTGTGAGGAAAGATTACATACCTCTATTCGTCTTGGTTGGAGGAGTGCAGTGCTTATCAAAGTAAAGGAGATTCCTGCTTCGAACCCCGGAAAGTCCTGTGCAACATCAAGGCTCAGGTTGTAAGGATTTTCTTCTTTTGAAATTAATACAAATATACTCATTTTTCTCAATAAGCTTTCCATCGATGGTTTATTTCATAGATTCCTTGATCACTATGATAAGCATGGTTTATGATGATTTCTATACAGGTGCTATGTAATGTTTTGCTTGTTTGTGACTGCAGGTTTACGAGGAAAACTCCTTCAAGCGCGCGAAGGACAACAACGACTTCAAACAAGCATTGGACAAACGGTAAGTCCTTAACACCTCTATAGAGCTTTTCATGGATCGTATATGCTTAGAGAAAGATTAGTCTATTTGGCTGTTTGTTGCTAGATACTTTTAGTACTAGGGATGTTACACCATTTTTTTGGTCATCTAACCTTTTATCATTAGATGGACCCAAGTACACCATGTAAGACCGGTTTTACCCTAAGTAAAACTGCTTTCACTATGTTAAATTAGGAAACCCCAAAAGGAAATATTAAACAAACCTATATTTGTTTGATTTTCCTCATGGAATAATTAATTAAACCATAATTTAATTATTATTCCCAGTCATGTTTAACCCAAAAACAAAGAAATTAATGAGATAAACCCATAGTTATCTTGTTATTTTCTAGGAATAATTATTTAAATCTTATTTAGATAATATTCCCTGCTAAATATGACCAAATCAACCACCATTAATCAAATAAATAATTATTTATTTGATTATCTCCCAACCACTTCCTTAAAAAGATAAATAAATCATTTATTTATTTATTTTTCACTAATCAAGGGATTTGACCCAAGTCAAACACCCTTTCCCTCCAACAAATAATAATAAAATATTCCGTAAAGGTGGATCTAGATTTTATTAACATTATTTTAATCATGCACCAAGATCTAGAATGACCCAATATTTTGTTATAAATAGGAGGGTTTTCCCCATCATTCTTCACCTTTTGTTGCCTACTAGATCACTCTGGATCTATACACTTGGTCTCATTTCTATCATTTGCTCCCATTGAGCTCTACTTTCTACATTGGGTTTTCTACATCTACAAGAGAGAGAAAGCTTAGATCTGAAGTGTTGAGGACTACAAAGAACCCATCCCATTGAGGAGATCTGGATACACCTTCTTGTTTCCTCCCAGGTGCCCTGTAATATAAAAATTCATTCAAAAATCGTGTTCTTGTCTTGTCTGTTGGATGCATGGAGCAAACTCTTTACTTTACCGCTTAATGTCTTTCCATTTATAGATCTGTTTGTTGCAGCATTTTAACTACTAATCGCAGATCTGAAGATGTTTGGCAGCCTCTATTGTTGTTAGGGCTATTAGTTATGCGTAGCTAAAGTGGTTCTTTTTCGTACACTTCGACGAAGAATTCATACTAACAAGGGAGATCGGTCTTGTCTGCAAGACGGATTAATCCTCCAACAATACCAGGGATGGATCTTCATCAAAGAATGATGATGAAGAGGATTGCGCTTTGGCTGCCAAAGTAAGGAAGGGGAAGGGCAAGAAGAATGCTTCTCAATTTGGTGTGGATGGTAAAGAGCGTGACACGTCCAAAGTGAAGTGTTTTCACTGTCACGAGCATGGGCATTACGCCATGAATTGTCCACAGAAGAAGAAGAACAAGCAGGCTGCTGGAGCTGCAGCTGGTGAGGCTCTTGCCTCGCAATTTGAGCTGGACTTCTCATTGATCACATGCATGGTGTCTAGTGCATCGGGATCGGGGTGGTATTTTGATAGTGGCGCTTCCTTTCACATGACGGGAGATGTGAATCTTTTCAGTGACTTGGTGGAGAAAGATCTCCAGTTGCATGTTGAGTTGGGTGACAATGGATGATACAATGCGACCGGCATTGGTACCATAACCTTTCAGAGGGAGTCAGGTAAACTCATTCTTTTACAAGATGTAGTGCATGTTCCAGGTTTAAAGAAGAATTTAATCTCAGTCGCAATGTTAGAGGATAAAGGGTATGATGTTGTCTTTAGTGAAGGAAAATTTTTCCTTCGGCACAAAGCAACAGGACAAGTCAAGAAGGTTGGGATTCGAGCCAAGAATCTCTACATACTTGAAGTAGATGGGATTTATACGGAGCTTCCTATTGTTGGGAAGTGCAAGAAAGCCATGCAATTGATGCTTGAGAGGGAGCAAGTTTTGCATGCAGGTAATAGTGAACCTCGGGATGTGGAGCAGCCACAAGATGAGGATCATGGAGTGGGAGCAACCACTGATGCAGGGAAATTTCGCGCCAGATGGGCAGAGGGAGTGCATGCAGCTATACCACCAGGTGAGAGGTGGGGCGACATGCATGAGTAATCCCAAGAGGAGATTTCTGGGCAGGATTCATTGAGATGGTGTGGATCTCATGAATTGAACCTGGCTACGAGGTGCCCACAGAGCAGCAGTAGCATGATCAGTTGGATTGATGCAGGCAGATCAAAGTGAGAGTGTCGGATACTGGAGCGCGGTTCAGAGTTGACAGCAAGTGTAGAGTGCATGGGTGTAGAGTTCAATAGCGCAGTGGTTCCTGAAGACATGTGCAGTTGGTACCAGCAGAAGTCGAAGAATTTGATGATAGATGCATCAGACCGATTGAGTTGTTTGGAGCCTATTTAGTTTCAGAAGAGTTGCAGAGCAGATGCATGGAGTTGCATGGCGCTTGCAAAGGTTGCAGGGCGAATGCATGGAGTTGCATGTCGCATGCAAAGACAGTCCTTTCTTGTTGAGAGGGAGTGTTGAATATTGCAACAAGAAACAGTGAAGGAGGCATCCTGAAACATCATTCCTGATCCTAGTTGGAAAGTGATCACCAAAACTAGGTGGGG